>BPLR01019011.1:0-52975 GCA_021605095.1 Caerostris extrusa | reverse complement strand
ACACTGGTGGACAAAATTAAGAGATGGAAAGCATTTTTCGCACATTTCTCTAAAAATACCGCACAAAACCCTGGACAGTTGCTTGCCATATATGGTCACTGTAGCGCTATTGGCCCTGAGATAAGTTTACGTATTCTTGTGGGCGTTGCTAAGCCAGCAGAAGATATAAAAGTCCGCCTCGAGCTGTTCATCTCATTCCACTCTTCAACACAGTTGCAGATTTAGTGCTTTTGAATAATCTTGTTGTTTTTCTTGCTGGTTTTAGGTGAAATGAGTGAACATCATCGTTTAGACAGAAGGTATGAGTGGGAAATTGTGGGTAGACTTGAGGCAGGCCAGTCCCAAGCTCAGGTTGCTAGGGAGTGGATACTAACACCAAGCGTCATTTCAATTTGTGGAATCAATTTAAAACTAGTGGGACAGTATGCAGACTTACCAGGACAAGGTCGCCCGAGGGCTACAACGATCAATGAAGACCGGTATTTGTTCCTTTCAGCTAAGCGCCAGAGGGACGGCTACAGCCACTCAATTGTCTAGGGGCCTCGCGGCTTCTACAGGAACATCAATTTCGAGTAAGACAGTTTCAGGAGACTAAATGAAGGGCTGCATGCCAGGAAGCCCTTTATTTGCATACTCCCTCCCTCGTACAAAAAGAGTGCTTGCAGAATGGTGCAGACAACATCAAAATTGGACACAGCTTCAATGGGTTAATGTTCTCTTCACCGATGAGTCAGATTCTGTCTACAACCTGATTCTGGACGGTTATTGATATGAGGGAACCTGGAACCCGATACCATCCTAGCAACATTATCGAAAGGGACCATTATGCTGGTGGAGGTCATGGTTTGGGCAGGAATCATGCAAGATACCCGCACACCGCTCCATGTGTTTGACAATGGTTCCGTGAATGCCCAGAGGTACAGGCAGGAGGTCCTTGAGCCCCATGTGCGTCTTTTTCAGGGGCGCTGTTGGCCCTGAGTTCATTTTTATGGACGACAATGCGTGACACATAACAGGGCTCTCACATGGTTGATAGTATTTGGAAAGCGAGGATATTCAACGAATGGATTGGCCAGCCAAATCTCCTGACCTGAATCCTATTGAACATGCTTGGTACATGCTCTTGGGAGAGCTATTTGCGTTTACCAAACACCCCCAGAACCATTCTGAAGTTAAAAAATTGCTCTGGTGGAAGAATGGGAGGGTCTTCCTGCTTTCCGAAGAAATTCGAATTTCATTTATTTATATTCAGTATTTTTTTAGATATTTGGGAAAATGTCTTCCATCTCTTAATTTTGTCCACCAGTGTATTTGAGATATAAATAATGAAGAAATTTTATAATAGATTAATGACCGCTTCAAGGCACAGTGTTATGCAATATTATTATTTATTTTTTTGTAATTAAAACTACTTTAAGTGCCCTATTCATTGGCTCAGTGGTAACGTGAACCGCTGGTGAATATTAGGGCTGAGGTTCAATCCGCTGGCTGTGGCGTTGTAGACGCGATTTCAAAAGACTTGACGAGAAGACTCGATGGCGTTTGGTGATGCTCACCGTCGTTACCCGTTGGTCATATTGATTTTTTGACTATTGTACCAAGTAAAATATTACAAATTTTAAGGAAGAAAAATTGAATTCCTCGGCCTTTTAATTTCTAATTTGTAATGACACAAATTAAGTTATTTATACCCGGCTCGTGGCTTAGTGGCAATGTGCGGGGCTGGTGAACTGTAAGGCAGAGGTTTAACCCACTAGTGACTTTGTTGTGGACACTGTTTAAAAATGGAGGAGATTCGAGGACATTTGTGATATCCAGCGTCTTTTTCCCGTTAGTCGAACTATCTGGTGGAAGTTTGCCAGCATTTCTCCTATACTACATTCAAATTCAGAATAGTTCACGCCTAAGTCTTTCTGGAAAGCACTGTCCTCCTTCTTCAAAGACACCAGAAGCCAACTCAGATTACTAACTATGGATGCTCCATCACAACAACTGCCAGAAACTGCCTCTTTTCCTCCATCCATGAGTAGACTACCCATGGGATGTCAAACCCACACTGCAGGACATTGAGGATTAAGACATAATACACTATTTTAAGTAAAAATAATATTAAAATATGCTCTAAAATATTTGATGCAAAACACCTCTACAATGAAAATATCATACCATACAGCTTTGCCTATAAATCAACTACCTTAAATGTGTGTATTAACTGATTCTGCCATGAATTTGTCAATATTACCTCTACAATGAAGATACAATAAGATGATTTGTTCTTGTATCAGCAAGGATTCTGTTTTGTCTCTATGTCCTTTATAGCCTTGCTTCATTAAGTTAGTAAAGTTAGTCTGTATTGATTTTTATCCGAAAATTGCAGCTCAAAATTGCAAATTTCCATAAAATTTCATGACGAAAATAGTGCAGAGCAAAGCCAGCAGAACTTTTTATATTATGCATTACGCATTAATCGTTTGAAAATATTTTCGTTAGTAATTTACCCTTCACCAACAAAAGATTCAAACGTGAATATTAATGTAAACGCCTTTAGTATATTGACTATTTTATCTTTTATTAGTACATTTTATATATTTTGTAGTAGTATGTTTCTACTTTTGTCTTACCAGATTGCCGTGGCTATAAAATAAGTAAAACGAAAACAAATAAGCAATTCATTTTCCATCCCTTTACTATAATCAGTCACCTCTGAAGCAGTTAATCAGATCGAAATAAAAAAGAATAAAAGATTTATATTTTGTAACCTAGAAATTTTCGTTATCATTAAATTACCTTCTCCGACTTAAGGCCCATGGACGTGAGCAACTTGCTTGCAAAATAGCTCTGGTAAAAGCCCCTGGTTGTATCCGTTGCAATCATTGCTTTCCTTAACGAGTAAACTCGATGGCGATTATGACATTATCTGTAAAGTATCTCTTATTGATAGTCAGGTTGCTTGTTGGGAGATTTTAGGAATTTTTTCCGTATGATATACAAATGTGGGCAGGCATTCCTACAAATCCTCTCAGAAGACAATGTCCTTTTATCACGAGAATACTCGATTGTATATTATGTTACCCACTGATCATTTGAAATATTTTCATTCGTAATTTACCTTTCACCATCAAACGGAACAAATGTGAACGTTAATGTTGTACCTTTCGTATATTTATTATTTTACTTCCTATTATTACATTTTGGATATTTTGTTTTAGTATTTTTCGACTTCTGTCATACCAGTTTGCTGTCGATATAAAAATAAATAAAGAGCAAACAAATAAACAATTAATTTTTCCATCACTTTAAAATTATCACCGAATGAAAAAAGTTAATTAAATCGAAATGTTTAAATCTCTTGTTGAGAAGTTCATATTTTGTAATTATTTTTGTATTTCATTATTTTTGCTTCTATTAAATTACCGTCTCCAACTTAAGGCTCACGTATGTGAGCAGCTTAAACAACTCTGGTTCGAAGCTGCTGGTGGTATCTGTTGCAATCACTTTAAGAGTAGACTCGATGGGGATTGTGACATTGTGTATAAAGCATCTCTTATCGATAGTCTGGCAGATTGGTGGGAGTTTTCCGAAATTTCTGCCATACGATACGCAAATATAGGGCAGTTCTTCCTAAAAGTCTTCTCGCAAGACAATGTCTTTCTTTTATTGCTTATTTAGTGGTATACATAAATGAAACGAAAGGTCTTTCGATATTTTATTAACAAAATAAATAAATAAATTGCTTTTGAAAACTGTGATAAATCACTTTGAAAGATTCTTTCGAAAAACCATAGAAAGTACCAACCATAGAAAGGTATCTTTCCAACTTTATATCTAAGCAAGTGTTTGTCTGAGATTTTCAATGATAACAGATGCGAATCTCGGTATCTAAACATTTTGGCTTTCGCGATTCCCCTGACAGACAGGAAACTTTGGTGAAAACAAGGTGCCGATCGTTCTTCACTGTCTTTCCTTATCGTAGAAATACTCTCTAGAGATACGATTCCTTTCCCCAAAAAAACTAAGAAAATGCTTTAAAATGGTTGTTGAAATCTAAAACGTACTAGTCAATCTTAAAAATAGTTGGACCGAGCTTTGAAATGTGAAACTGCTGTCAAAATCAAGTATATTTCCTTAAAAGTAGTGATAAATTTGATTATTACATTAAAAGTAGATTAATTTGAAGGTCAAGGAGCTTGCAAAAAATTGTATATCATTATATTAGTTACTAAAAGACATTGCTATTAAAATAATAAAATTCATTAAAATACTGCACTTTGCTTGAGGTTTTGCTGAATTACAATTTCTGTTTAAACATTTACATTAGTAATAGGACATACTATCTACTAAAGTTTTTTTTTTTTTTTTAATTTTAAGGTGTTTGCTGTTTTTATTTAATACTGAAAAGAATAAATCGAGTAGCCGGAAATTAGTTGAAAGAAGTAATTCTGAAATCGGCAAAATTTAATTTATTGATATTAAGATTAATTTCATTTGAAACTGTCCGAAACCATCGAATTAAAGTTTTGTAAGTAAACTAAATAAAAGTAATTCAAATCAAACTCACGATATGACACTGGTTCACAAAATTAAAAAATGACAGTTTTTTTCTCATAACTCTGCAATTAATCATCCGAGGACATGAAATTCGGAATACGAAGACAATGTTTTGTATTTAAAGAATGAAGAAAGCATACTAATGCAAAAATGAATGTACTCCCTGTAGTATACAATATGAAACCATATTAAAAGGAAGATGCAGCTCCTTCGCGTTGGTGCAAATGTTTATCTGCCCAAGAGGAAGAGCAATAAACAAATGTCACTGAGAAAAAAAAAACTACCTTCCTTAACTGCTTGCCATCCTTTCTCCGTACTAGTTTGGTTTGTCGCTCTACTGTCATTTTTTGTACGCACTGTAGGCTAATTAGACCGGAACCTACAGTTTAACGTGGATTCCGAATCATCAACAAACATCCATGTCGTCACCAGGATTTCTCCATATTAGTAGGACGTTTCTTTGTCCGTCGGTAGCTAGTAGTTGTTAAGGCAAAGTTGGCCATTTCTCAAATAATAGCAGGGCATCCGTTTCAGTTCTTAGATGTTTTTCCAACATGCTGTTATAATCATACATAAAAACGTTTCCTCAAAGCATCCCGAACATGTTCAACGGGATTTAAATTATAGGAATGCCCTGGAAAATCCATTCTAGTAATGTCTTCCCTTTCTAGAAGCTTCTCCAAAGCACGAGTCCGACGTGAGCTACCGTTATCAACCGTAAAAACAAAGACAGCACCAATGGCACCTTGATACAGATTACTTTGCTGACAATAGCAACGTGGCCGAGTGGCTAGCACTCAGGCTCTCTGCCCCACAAGTTTCAGGTTTGAGTCTAGGTGGGCCATCGATGTTTGTAAAGGTTCGGAATCCCCTTTAAAACGTAGATCCCGGTCTAATATGACTGTAGAGCGTTAAGCTGACAACCCTACACCTTAAAAAGAAAACATCTCAGGGCCAAGGCCCGGAATGTCAAGGCCATCTCTGCCAGTAAGCAGATGGCCTTGACCCCGCCATGGGGCTGTTGCGCCATTGAGGATGATGAGACTCATGCTCCTTTGAAGGTGATGAGATGAAAACTTTTGAGGATAAATGACCCGCATTTCTGTGCAGTATGAGAGAAAACCTAGCAATTTTCACCAGGCAACTTAATTATGGATTGCAGACGCTTTATACAATTTGTAATAATCGCCATTATCTTTCCTCGTTCCTGAAAGCAGTGACTGCAATGAGCGCCTCAAATATATTCGAACCTCACGCCTCCTAATTTTTCTTGTAATAGATATTTTTGTCAAATATTTTTACAACTATCCATATGAATATCTTAATAAATATTTGTATCATACTAAGTGATTACAGTTATTAAACAATTTATATAGCTAGCTTAATTTATTATATTCTAGATTTCAGTAGCACTTTTATTGATTAAAGGATAAAATATTAAATGGTCATCACTGGGAGTTTCGTACCTCTTAAGAAGTAATCTGTTTTTATCCGATGCATTACGACTTGGTGAACACGGTTCCTTACTTACTGTAGATATGCTTAGGAGATAACTCGATTAATGGCAGGGAAATTGCCCGTATTCACGGTGCTCGACAGAGGGCAGTTAATTTCCGGTTATGCGCATAAAAAAATAATGAAACCCACTGTTTATGGGCTTTGGTAGGTATTTTAATAAAAAGGAATATTCTTGAGAGAATTTTAAGCTTTATCTTGTTAATCTGTTCAATTGAAATCGTTCCATAATAAATAGAAAGTAATTTTAAATAGTATGTGATTTTCTGGGTTTTCAGTGGAAAATACTTAATCTTTATGTTTAATATTGTTATATAGGGTAATTATAATTAAAGTCTCACATTCAAAATGATGCAAGAAAAGAACCACTCGTCACAATGAATTCAAATTTTGAACTGAAAATACTCGAAGAAGGGAAACGGTACGGCAACAAAAAACGTTCCAAAATGTATTAATACTTTCACTTTCTTTATGCCGCTGTAAGCGGCATAAAAAGAATAATTCGGCTACCAATGATGTTTTGAATCTAAGCAACGTATTTGGCGTAAGATACACATTAAACCAACTGTAGATGTCTGTGTGCTTGATTGTTTCGGTTTTGACGGAAAAAATGACTTCAAGTCATTCAATAGTTGTGACTGTTAGTGGAAAGCCCGTCCACCACTTCAAGGTCATACCAAATTGGATAAAGGAAAAATTGGTGGAAGTTTTTTTTTTTTTTAACTTTTTTTTTGATGATATACCGTTTATCCTTTTTCAAGTATCTTCAGTTCCAATTTGAACTCATTGTGACGAGTAGTTCTTTTTTTTTTTTTTTTTTTTTTTTACAACATTTTAAATGTCAGAAGGTTAATTATAATACCCTGTATATCATCTAATGATGCCTCGTTTAAATATCATAATAATTTAATTCGTTAAGTTTTTGTGAAAATATCTTTGAAATCAAAGTTTTTTTCTTACTTTTTATTAGTATGGCCTCTTATTAATTAAACGATAGCAAGATTGCAGTGACAAGTGTAACCATGATAACAAGTAACCAGGATAACGACTGCCGTCTGTTTGGAGAATTATATTGGCGATTTATTACGGGTTGAATTAATTAATTAAGAAAGTATCGTCGCCATATATCACCACCATATAAATCTTCACATTTTTGTAGAGAAACTAGAATATTAGACTCAATTTTGCTCTGTTATAGAAAATAAAACACTTTTATTTTGGTAAATTGTCTTGAGAAAAAATATCTGCACAAAATTAAAGACTCGAGATTTTAAATAACTCACCTCAATTGGCTAAATGAACTAATTATTCTTTTCTAAGAAACCCCGTGTTTTATTTGTGTTTGTTTTGTTTTTATACTTTCAGTGTGTTAGCATTTATTTTTAAGAATATAATAATAGTTGGAAAAATAAATTAGCAAGCAATACTGTTATATTTCTATTTATTTGTTTTCAATAATTTAACTATTGGCGCTAATCAGTTTTACGACTGACGCCATCTAGTGGCGAAAAACTTGATTACGTTAATAAAATAAATTTTAATTTAATTAAGAAATTATTTATAGCCTTTTTTTTTTCAAAATTTTTGGCTAAAAATTTTTGTAACGAAATAATAAATTCTAAGAGAAAAACTGAATTTCTATGTATTATAGTTTTTAAATTATGCTAAAACATGCAATTATTATTACGAACCAATATTATTTAAGCATGAAAAAATAATCATCAAAAGCTCTTCTCGTGTCAGCTGAATATCAGTAGCATTGATTGGGACTGCTGACTGTTGGTAATTACCACAAGATCAGTATCAAATTATTTTCCTATCCGGATCGAGAAATATATAAATGCGTACATATCAAAATGAAATAAATTAAATGGAATGACCTGATAAGTTTCAGAATAGAGGTGAATGGTTTGAAATATGGAGATTATAGAACTGAATTTCTCGTTTATATGACGCGGGAATTGGCACGATAAATCCATAGACTGAAAATACCTTCCATTCGGCTCGATGAAGAAAACTTGAATGAACATGCTCAATGAAGCATGTAAATAGGAGTTCAATATAGAATAGGAGTTTATAGAGGGGAGGGAGAGTGCCTCAGAATAGGAGTTTAATAGCCTATTCAATACTTTTTCTCAGTCAGAAAATGTTGCCTCCTTTGCATTTAACCATCAAATGTTGTGAATAGTTATCTTTATTTGAATCATAAACAATAAAGATATTTTATAGAACAGTAAGAAATAAGTATTATATATATAATTGTAAGATTGCATGATGGCATAGAAGCTCATTATAATCATTGTATTGGACAAAAACGTATTAAATATTTTTGTGGAAGTTAGCCAATAAAACTAAAGATATTAAAAGTACATAGAAACCAATTCTTGACCAAATTGAAAAGTGCGCTGCTAAGTGGGCAAGAGGGGCCAAATTTCGAATCCATTAGCGGCGTGTGTTGGGTCACTACTTCAGAAAGAGACGAGGGAGATTAGGATAGTCTTAAGATTTAACCACCCTCACGAAGAGACATGGTGGCGGTTAGATCCGGTATAGAGGTGAGGTAAAATCCGTTGGCGGTTTTGTTGTAGATACTGTTTCAGAAACCGTGGAGACTCGATGACTTTGGGATATTCAGTATCTTGCTTTGTTAGTTGTGTTTACCTGATGATGGGGGAGTTTTGGGTCTTCTTCTGATACGATATACAGAAGTGGTAATTTCCCCCCAAGGTCCCAACTGAAGGCCCTAGCCCTCCTTCTTCAGCTTCACGGAGCCATCACAACAGAAGCTACCCCCCCTCCTTCCATAACACCACTCGGGTTCTGGACTTGATCTAGATGTTGATGTTGACCAAGTGAGATAAGAACAGCAGCAACAGGACAATATGTATAAACCATTTCTCATCGACCTTCGTTCTGCTGTCCTTGGCATACAAATTATCTTTTTTCCATGATAATAGGGAACACGAGTCCCACCTGTATTCAACAACAATGAAAAAAAAAAGGATATAGAAAAAAAAACGAAGTTAACTGTTTTAATAATAAACAGAGAAATAATTTAATAACATTTATCTTCTAACCAAATTTTTTTTTTAAATCTTTTGATTAATGCATGTAAAAACATTCCAAATAAACAAACTATCAGTTTTCTGCCCAGCAGCCTTGTTTGAATTTACGCTTTCTAGAAGAACATAAAATTGTCTTGGGGAAAAAGGATCATTTATAAAATCTCCTGAGTCCTTATCGTGGAAAACAAATGATCCTTTTCCAGGATAACGCGCGAGGGGGAAAGAACTCCATTAATTTAAAGACAATGAGATTGTAATGGCTTTTCCTGGAAAAAGAGGTATAATTAAGAAATTAACACCAGAGCACTTCACTTGTGAGTAAACGCGGTATGTCTTTTATTCAGCTAAAAATATCGATTTTGTTTCTGCCGTTTTTTTTTAAATTTGTGTATAAACAAGATTTCGATCTCAAAAATAATGGTGAATTAACAGACACTTAACAGAAATGCCGCCTTTCTAAATCCTGAAAAAAAAAAAACGTTTGAGGAAAAAATAATTATTTAGTGGAGAGCTCCTTTAAAGACGACGTTAGTCTAAAATTCTGAGAAAACGTTAATATCAGACGTTGAGTGTCATTAATTTAAACAATCTTTGTTCAAGTGCGTTCTCTTGTACGTAATTTCTAAATATTTTTCAACTTATTAAACTCGTTATTTTAATTAACTGAAAGATCTGAGTTAATGGTCAGTATGGGAGGAAAAGTGTTTACATTAATGTGTATGAGAAGTTTTAGTATGGAATATTTTCTTTAGCGCTATCAGCATTCAAGAAGAAAATCATTTTTTTTTTTTTTTTTTTTGTTAGCACTGAGTATTAACTGAATATTTATCAATAAGAAGGCTTCCTTAGGTTAGAATGCAGCTTATTTTTTATGTTGTAATGCCCCACATCATATATGCCCCACATT
The DNA here is from genome assembly GCA_021605095.1 of Caerostris extrusa. Lineage (NCBI taxonomy): Eukaryota > Metazoa > Arthropoda > Arachnida > Araneae > Araneidae > Caerostris > Caerostris extrusa. Next base: position 42,940 of record BPLR01019011.1, on the reverse strand, counting down.
TTTAGCCAAAAAAATTTTGGAAAAAAAAAAGCTATCAATAATTTCTTAATTAAATTAAAATTTATTTTATTAACGCAATCAAGTTTTCTCGCGCTACTAGGTGGCGCCAGTCGGAACAAACTGATTAGCGCCAATAGTTAAATTATTGAAAAACAAATAAATAGGAAATATAACAGTATTGCTTGCTAATTTATTTTTCCAACTATTATTATATTCTTAAAAATAAATGCCAACACACTGAAAGTATAAAAAACAAACAAACACAAATAAAAACACGGGGTTTCTTAGAAAAGAATAATTAGTTCATTTAGCCAATTGGAGGGTAAGTTATTTAAAATCTGGAGTCTTTAATTCTGTGCAGATATTTTTCTCAACACAATTTTTACCAAAATAAAAGTGTTTTTATTTTCTATAACAGAGCAAAAATTGAGTCTAATATTCTAGTTTCTGTACAAAAATGTGAAGATTTTTATGGTGGTGATATATGGCGACGATAATTCCTTCATTAATTAATTCAACCCGTAATAAATCGCCAATATAATTCTCCGAAACAACTGGCAGTCGCAATATATATATTATATATATATATATATATATATATATATATATATATATATATATATATATATATACAGTGAATGGATTTATCTATATATATAGTGTAATGTCTTGACCTGTATTAGACCTATGACGGTTTCAAGAAGAGGACCTTTTTCAGCTTCATTAAAACATGTAATTGTTTCGACCTATGAAGGTCTCACAGACAATCGCTAATTTCATGATGTTTCATTATCCATGACACTGATTATGTGCTGTCACATTTGAGGGAAAAGTTTTTTCATTATTACAAAACCCTAATTGTATGTAATATAACTACCCACCACACTGATTATCTGCTGTCGTGATGGAATGTTATTGTGTACGTTCCATAGAATACACATTCCTCTCTCCAGGGAATGAAATTCCAAAACACTTTCCGTGCGAAAAAATCCTGTAACAACGTCAGTTGCAGTCACTGCCTTCAAAAAGAGAGACGAGATGATAAGGACGTTCTTAAGATTTATCCTTCACGTGGCGACTTGGTGGTAATTGGGACAACACGTGCAAACCGTATCTCTCCGACCTTCCGTTTGGTGTTCCTAACATACAAATGATCTTTTTTCCCAAGATAATAGGGAACACGAGACCCACCTGTATTCAACAACAACAACAACAAAAAACATAGAAAATGAAGCAAACTTTATTAATAATAAACGAAGAAATATTTTTTATCTCTTAACCAAAATTTTAAAAAACGCTTTTGATTAATGCTTGTAAAACATCTCAAATAAACAAACTATCAGTTTCCTGTCCCACAACCCTGTTTGAATTTAAGTTTCCTAGAAGAACATAAAAATTTTCTTGCAAAAAAGGAAAATTTATAAAATCTCCTGAACCCTTATCGTGGAAAACAAATGATCCTTTTTCCAGGATAACGCGCGAGGGGGAAAGAGCTCCATTAATTTAAAGACAATGAGATTGTAATGGCTTTTTCCTGGAAAAGGGGTATAATTAAGAAATTAACACCAGAGCAATTCACTTGTGAGCAAAACGCAGTATGTCTTTTATTCAGCTAAAAATATCGATTTTTGTTTCTCCTATTTTCTTTTTCAATTTGTGTATAAATTTGTGTTTTTCAATTTGTGTATTTCGATCTCAAAAAATAATTTAACAGAAATGCACTCTTTCTAAATCCTAAAGGAAAAAAAAAAAGATTTAAGAAAATATAATTACTTAGTGGAGAGCTTCTTTAACGATGTCTTTTATTCAGCTCAAAATATTGGATTTTGTTTTTCCTGATTTTTTTTTAATTTGTGTATAAACAAGATTTCGATCTCAAAAATAATGGCGAATTAACATGCGCTTAACAGAAATGCAGTCTTCTTACTAAATCTTAAAAGAGAAAAAAAAGGTTTTCAGAAAATAATTATTTAGTGGAGAGCTTCTTTAAAGACGCCGTTATTTGAAAAATACTAAGAAAACGTTAACATCAGACGTTGAGTGTCATTAATTTAAACAGTCTCGGTTCAAGTGCGTCCTCTTGTACGTAAATCTAAATATTTCCCCGGCTTGTTAACTCGTTATTTTAATTAACTGAAAGATTCGATTTAAGGGTCAAGTATGGGAGGAAAAAGTGTTTACATATAAAAGGAAAGTGTTTTAGTGTGGAATATTTTCTTTAGCTTTATCAACATTCAAGAAGAAAACCTTTTTTTTTTTTTTTTCTTTTGTTAGCACTGAATATTATTTGAATATTTATCAATAAGAATGCTTCTTTATATTAGAATGCAGTTTATTTTTATGTTGGAATGCCCCAAAATGGTTATATATATATATGGTGTAACGTCTCGACCTATACTAGACCTATAACGGCTTCAAGAAGAGAGCCCTTTTCAGCTTCATTAAAACATGTAATTGTTTCGACCTGTAAAGGTCTTATAGACAATCGCTAATTTCGTGAATCTCATTATCCATGGCACTGAATATCTGCTATCAGATTTGAGTGGCAGGTTGCTTTAATTACAACAAAACATTAATTGTATGTAGTAAAACTACACACCACAGTGCTTGTCTGCTGCCAAATTTGTGTGATAGGTTGTTATTGGGTATTTGTCAAAGAATATCCTTTCCTTTCCTGGGAATGAAACACAAAAACTGTTGCGGTGAAAAAACAATGCTACAAGTGCTTTAGTTCTAATCCGCTAACTGCTTCTGTTGCAGCAACTGCCTTCAAAAAAGAGACACGAGGTGATTGGGATAACCTAAGATTTATCCTACATGTGGAGATTTGGTGGTGATTAGGACAGCATGTATAAACCATCTCTCATCGACCTTATCCTGCTGTTCTTTGCATACAAATTATCCTTTTTCCAGTATTACAGGGAGCACGAAATCCACCTGTATTCAACAACAACGAAAAAAAAAGTACATAGAAAAATGAAGCAAACTATCTAATAATAAACAAAGAAATAATTTAATAATATTTATCTTCTAACCAAATTTATTAAAAAAACTTTTGATTAATGCATGCAAAATATTCCAAATAAACAAACTATCAGTTTCCTGCCCCAACAACCTTGTTTGAATTTGATTTTCTTAGAAGAACATAAAAGTGTCTTGGAAAAAGGATAATTTAAAAAAATCTCCCGAGCCCTTATCGTGGAAAACAAATGATCCTTTTTTCCAGGATAACGCGCGAGGGGGGAAAGAACTCCATTAATTTAAAGACAATGAGATTGTAATGGCTTTTTCTGGAAAAGAGGTATAATTAAGAAATTAACACCAGAGCACTTCACTTGTGAGTAAACGCGGTATGCCTTTTTTATTCAGATAAAAATATCGATTTTGTATCTCCTATTTTTTTAAATTTGTGTATAAACAAAATTTCGATCTCAAAAATAATGGTGAATTAACATGCACTTAACAGAAATGCAGTCTTCTTGGTAAATTCTAAAATAAAAATAGGGATTCAAGAAAAAAATAATTATTTAGTGGAGAGTTTCTTTACGTTATTCTAAAAATGCTGAGAAAACGTTAATATCAGACGTTGAGTGTCATTAATTTAAGCAGTCTTAGTTCAAGTGTCCTCTTGCACATAAATCTAAATATTTTTCCTCTTATTAACTCGTTGTTTTAATTAACTGAAATATTCGAGTTAATGGTCAAGTACGGAAGGTAAAAGTGTTTTACATATAATGTGTGTGAAAGTGTTTACATATAATGTGTGTGAAAGTGTTTCAGTATGGAATATTTTCTTTAGCGCTAGCAATATCCAAGAAGAAAATATTTTTTTGGTTAGCACTGAATATTGATTAAATATGAATCGATAAAAATGCTTTTCTAGGTTTGAATGCAGTTTATTTTTTGGCTGGAATTCTCAACATTATATATATCATATATTAACATTGTATAGATATATTCAATGTATATTGATATTTGTACTAATGAGTATTTTCTAGCATAGTTTAAAAAAATTCTAGCACCTAAGGGAAACTTTAATTATTTAAACTTTTTTTAACTAATCCTTTTGATTAATTCTTTTTTATCTTAAATAAAAATCTTATTTTTATCGCCATCCAATTATGATGCCATATTAGTGATTCGTTTTATAAAATACTACTAATTGTATGTTTAGGATATAATTATCTAAATTACATAAGGAAATATTAATTTCCTTAAACAGTTTAGATAATTCTGTCACTTAGTTGTCAAAATCTCAATATTTTGAATAGATGATGCTTTATGAAAATGATTTTGAAGTCGATTATTACAGACGAGGTAAACAAAAAGAATCACACATGGAGGGGAAAATCATTTTACTAATTTTTTGGGTACAAAATGAATTCGTGCATTTCATAAAACCAACGCATCTTGCGGGGAGAAAAACTTTTTAATAGGGACTATGATTTTCCTTAAAAGATAGAAATATTGAGTATCTATTAGACATGAAGTCTAGCATTATTAATGAGGCATTAGAGTATTCTGCGCCATGTCTTTAGAACTGTTTTCAGCCTATTATTAGGCGATAGATGACAGCACTTGCCCGTCTAGAATGTGCCAAAATATGTTTTATTGTGTTTATGTTCGGAGTGATTTATGCACACATATTTTATTGCTTTTCATCGTCAAAAAAGTATTCCATCAACCGAACACAATGTGGTCTGCAATTAACGTCAATTGAAACGAATTTATCGCCTTGGGCCTCAGCCTTACAAGGCTTACAAAATGACTACGAATCTTATTCCTTCATTTCTGAGCCATCAAATAACCATTTCTACGTTTTGGGGGTCTGTTTGGCCATTCCTGATCTTTACCAGCGGGACACTTCTGCATAATTTTAAATATACACTCAAGAGCCAAAACATTATGACCACCCCTACATTTTGCAATGAACTGGCCTGATGACGCGGAAGGCACGTGATCAGGTGGAAGGGGTATTTAACTGGTATTAAGTGGTGGTATTAATCCATGCCAAGGAGGGTTGAAGCTGTACTGCGCGCCAAAGGTGGGCCAACTCGTTATTGACAGGTGGTCATATAATGTTTGGCTCTTGAGTGTAGATGTTCATTTGATATTGTTACACCATAAAAATGAAGTTTTTCAGCATGCCTTTTCATTCTAAAAAAAAAAAAATGCTGAAATCATATTTTTAGACATTCCATCTAATGAGTAATGTGTTTGCCACCCTTCTAATTGACTAATAAATCACCAGGCTTCTTCTTGAAAGGCATAACAGCCCCATGGTAGGGTCTATATATCAACGCCCTTTTTTTTCATTAAATTAAATAAATTCTTTAATGTATTTTAATTAATTATTTAATAACTTTATTTTAATTATTTAAGTAATGTAACTTTATTTCATAGCAAACATATAATAACTTTTAATTGTTTTAAGTAATGTGTATATACAGATTGTTCCTATCTATTGATAATAGTTGTTATATACCCTTTCAAAAACACATAGGGGGGGAATATGATACGGCAATGTCATCAAGATGAAATGGAAACTCGACAAATTTTCAGAATGTATCTAAAATTTTTGATTGCTGTATAAAATTATATTCATGATGCAATTAGTTCAGATATGCTTAGCTTGAAGAATTTTAAAATTATCAGAGAGCACAAAGAAAAACTCGAAGGAAAAGGAAGGCGTTAAAAATTTCTGGAAACAGGAACCCTGATAGAATCCGTTGGCCTAACTCATCAAGACTTTATGTGTGTGTGGGGATACATTAAGTAAATGCATTCCTCATCCATTAGAAAGTTTAAATATTTTCGCTGACTTGAAATCGTTACTCCAATGATATTATTATTGGCGTTATTGGAGATTCTATCTTGAGCATTCCATTCTATTCTATTCCATTGATTCTTGGAATAATTGGATATTCTGTCTTTAGTAATTAGATAGAATATAGGTTTGCCATTTAGCATTCAACAAATGTCACCTAAGACCGAATGGTGGCCTAGTTGTAACGGGTTTAGCTTGTTTTCAGGAAAGCCCATGTTCGTATTCATTTCAGGTATCCGTTGCAGTAATTTTTTTTATCAGAAACGATGAGAGAACTTTTTAGAGCTTTACGAATGTTCTTTCATACGACATTCAAATGCGAGGATTTTACCTCTAAAATTCCTCCTGAAAACAGATGCTCACTCTTTTTTTGAACACAGACACCACCAATTCATAACTGAAGTAATTTTTTTCCATATATATAAAAATAGCTAAAACGTTTTGGCTACAATGATTTTATTTAGATAACGTTAATTAAATGGAGCTACGAAATACTATAATGGCAATAAAAAAGAAGAAATAAAAGCCTATACAAGGCGGGAACATGACAATATGAGTGTACAAGAACGATTATATAGAAGAACAAGACGAAAATTTATTGAATTGAAACTAATGAACAGATTACTGATTTAATGGACACAAAGAAGAAAGTTATGCAATGAGGGGAACATGAATCGAAAATACGCAGTATGACGATTATGTAGAACATGACTGAGAGCAGTGATTAAATGATTACTTTGAATTCTGTACAAAAAAATTTTATGATTCTTCAAAAAATTATCTTTAAAATATGCTACCTTTCCTGTGACCTTAAAGCTAAACGCTAGGAATTATTGTGAGCACGAAACAGAAACATAAAAGAAAAGGATTATACCACTGATAACTCCACTGGAAATGAAATATGAATATGACGTCAAGAAGTAAAGTATTTTCTGAAGATTTGATTTGGTTTATCGCTCTACAGTCATTTTGAGGCTGAATGGCCGAGTGGCTAGCGCTCTGGCACTCGGTACCACAGGTTTCGGGTTCGAGTCCCGGCGATGCCATGGATGTTTGCAGTGGTTCGGTATCCACTTTTAAACCGTAGGTCCCGGTCTGTTTAGCCTAAAGTGGGCACAAGATGGCCGTAGAGCGACAAACACACCTAACCTAACCTAACCTACAGTCATTTTTTGCACACTTTAGACTAATTAGACAGGGACCTATATTTTAACATAAATTCCAAAGTGCTTAGAAACACCCACCCCATCGATAATTGTCTGAAGAAGAAAGGCAATAACAATGAGAATTACAACCAACACAGTAGTCATTTGTTTTAGACGTTGAGTTTGATTACAATTGGCGTGAGATCGATTGTTTTGGTGATAATTCTTTTAATGAATGGTTTCTATGGAGCTTAAATTTATAAAAATCAAATATAATCAAATAAATATATAAAAATACGTAAATCAAAATTTAGTATGCATTTTATACATTGTATTGAATCTTTTGCACGTCACAGGTCATAATTACAAACAACCGTTCTTGGTTTGAAATTCCTGCAAATACAAATTTATTGTGGGGTGAATTTAACTGGATCATCACAATATTCCATCTGCAAAAATAGAGCAGGAACATAATCACTATACGTTTTGCATAACAGCTGTTGTAATTTGTAAAGTGGACAAAAGAGATTTCTTGTAAATGACATGTAAATAAAAAATAAGTGTGCATTTTATGCTCTGGATCTAATCTTTTGGACGTCAGAAGTTTTAATTACAAGCAACCGTTCAAGATCTGAAATTCCTGAAAATACAAATTCGTTGTACGGGGAATTTAGCTGGATCATGCATTCTTCCATCTGTAAATGGCGGCCTGGTGGCCACTTGGCTAGCACTCTGACCTTTGGTTCCACTGGCTTCAAGTTCTTATCTTGGCTGTGGCATGGATGTTTATTGGTGGTTCGGAATCCACGTTAAATTGTAGGTCCCTGTCTAATTAGCCTAAAGTGTGTATAAAACGATCGTAGAGCGACAAACTAAACCAATCTATCTGTAAAAATTAAAGCTTGAACATAATCACAATACATTTTGCCTAATAGCCGTTGCAATTTGTAAAGTGAACAAAGAAATTTCTTTACAATTCTAAAGAATTAAACATTTTTGCGTGTTTTGTAATGAAAAAATACATACTTGTATATAAATTGGGTTACCTGTGATTTATTTTAATTTCATTTGTCTTTAATTTTTTTTTTTTTTTCGGAATGATGCTATAAGAAATCGCAATATCGAAGTGAGGTAATTTCTTGAAATAAAAGTCATTGAAATTCATTAAAGTTCTTGAAATTTTTTACAATAAATTAATAAAATTAAAGTCAATAGAAGTGGCAAGAAGTTAAAGCAACAAACGTAATGAATAAACTTCGTTTTTATGGTATTTTAATTATACTTGCATTATAATATCTTCTTATATACATAAAAAAGTTCAAAATTATGACATGTAACCTGTTTTTAATTTAATAAAATTAGTTTTGCCCTAAATATAAAGTGATCTATTTTACAGAGACAAAGAAAGTCATAAAAAATGAACTTATAATGTTTTTCAGTCATTTGTTTATAAAAACATTTTTATGAAATAGCAATTAAACTAAAATAAGTTTAAATAAAACTATTATTTGTAAATTATAAATAGTTAATATGTCTTCTAATGCTTTTATGACAGTTAAAATTTTCAGTAGACGTTCATTCAACTTGAAAAATGGTTGTAAATAAAAAAGAACAGCATCAGCAGAAATCAGTTCTTCCGAGAACTCAGAATAAAATAGTTTTTTGAAGAACTAAAGTTTGTTCATCCAACTCCAAACCACTGAACCAATGCATAATGCATCATACAAAAGTAAGCAAATAAATATAAAAAAAAAAAAAAAAGATTCCACGTCGGTTCGTTGTTTTTAATATCGCATCTGGCAACGTAATCTAAATTGTTTGGAATTTCTCTTACGCTTTGGAACTTTTCTATTGTGATTGCTTTAACATAAAGAAAAAGGAATTTGGCCGGATATATTAATAGCATGTGCTTTTTAATATTCATAACAACAGTTCTTGAGAAACTGCTATAAAATTTGAATATCTGATGCAATTTATGGTCCAAAGAGACTCTGAAAATAATATTTGTATAGTTTGAAGATGTTTTATAAATGTTTGATATATAAATATAAAAATATTTTATTAAATATAATATTAATTAAATTAAATACAATATTACATTTATTATAAATATAAAAAAAGATTCCAAGTCGTTTCGTTATTTTTAATATCTGGCAACGTAATCTAAATCGTTTGGTATTTCTCTTACTCTTTGGAACTTTTCTATTGTGATTTTCTATTTATTTCAAAATTATAATCATATAACCAGTTTGAATTTAGTAAAAATTAGATTTGTTCTATATAAAATGATCTACTTTACAGAGATGAAGAAAATCATAAAAACAAAAGCATAATGTTTTTCAGTCATTTATTCTTAAAACATTTTTATCAAATATCAATTAATTAAACTAAAATAAGTTTAAATAAAATTACTCTTCGTAAATTATGAAAAGTTAATCTCTCTTCTAACGCTTTTATGACAGTTAAAATTTTCAGTAGATGTGTATTCAAGTTGAAAAATCGCTCTAAATAAAAAAGAACAGCATCCGCAGAAATCAGTTCTTCCGTGAACTCAGAATAAAATAGTTTTTGTTCATCCAACTCCAAACCACTGAACCAATGCATATTGCATCATACAAAAGTAAGCAAATAAATATAAAAAAAAAAAAAAAAAGATTCCACGTCGGTTCGTTGTTTTTAATATCGCATCTGGCAACGTAATCTAAATCGTTTGGAATTTCTCTTACGCTTTGGAACTTTTCTATTGTGATTGCTTTAGCATAAAGAAAAAGGAATCTGGCCGGATATATTAATAGCATGTGCTTTTTAATATTCATAGCAATAGTTCTTGAGAAACTGCTATAAAATTTGAATATCCGATGCAATTTATGGTCCAAAGAGACTCTGAAAATAATATTTGTATCCTTTGAAGATGTTTTATAAATTTATGATCCGCTTAAAAACGATTTACTCCAAATATTACTTGGTCCTTATGGATATCGATTTCGACTTAACTTTCGGTGTAAAATTTTTACTTTATTTTTAAAGGGTATTTTAAATTATTTATTGGTACTTTCTCGATAATTAATTTTCGAGCTTATCTATTCGAAGGGGGATCTTCGTTTAATTTAATTTCGTTAAAGTAATTAAGGAAGATCTAATTAATTTTTTCGGCGGATTATGAAAAAGAAAACTTCGAAGTGAATGTAAGGTAAGGAAGTGAATTTTTTTTTTTTTTTATTTTTTAACAATTTTTCTATCTTCTTTTTTAGATTCTTATCAGTTGATTAATTGGAGATTATGAGTGCACAAACTAATGTTATGGGTTATTTTGTGAAGATTAAAAGTTAAGAATCTTTTACTTCTGAAATAAAAAATTATAAGTTTAAAAGAATAATTCTAATAAATAATTCAGGCTGAATTTTTTTGAAAATGTATATTTTTATATTAATGATTATTATTTTGATTATAATTATGAATTATTATTATTTATGATTAAGGAAGTAATATTGACAAGAATTACAATTCTAATAATTACTTTGAATTACAATTAAATATTCTTAATAAATACTTTGGAATTACAATTAAATGTCCTAAATAATTACTTTGGAATTACAACTAAATATTCTAAATAATTACCATTTTAAGTCAAAGAACAAAATAATTTTTATAAAATACTGCATTAGCTGTTTAATGTTCTGTTATTTTTATAAGAAAAACAGATTAATAAAAGTTTTTATAGCAAACAAAATATTTTAAAATAAACTAGCATTAAATGTAAAGATAAATGAAAAACAAAAGTCACTAAAACCATATTTTTTTTATGAAACATGCATGTTATAATATATTATTTATCATAGATGCATAGGTTCTATTCATTACTTAATTGTATTACAATGAAACCTGATATATTATATAATCTTCCAAAAAAAATTTTAATTATTTTACATCCGGGTTTTATAATGTTCAACTACAACATAAATATTTTAAATTTGATTTTTGCTACGAATTCTTCGCACGGATCATTGTCATTATAACATTTTTGCTAAATTTTTCCTAATCAAAATTTAATAAAATTTTAATTTCTGAATAAAAGTATTTGGAACCACAAATATTATTTGAAATAATATTTTATCTCCAAATATTATAAAAATATTTAAACCTAAGTACAAAAAATTAATTAACTCTAAATTCATTCGAATATGAATAATTTTCATGTATGTGTGTGTGTGTGTGTGTGTGTGTGTGTGTGTGTGTGTGTGTGTGTGTGTGTGTGTGTGTGTGTGTGTGTGTGTGTGTGTGTGTGTGTGTTCTGTTTCCCAAACGAGTGTATCGACAATATTCGAAGATGAAATTTATCAACCTGATCTTCTTTTTGCGCACGGAATAAATAATAAATATATTTTCTGTAATTTTGAAATTATAAAATATTAAAAAATCAAAAAAGATTAAAATTTCTCTCAAAAGATATGGCTGAAACTGATTTAAATTCTTGCAGCCTTTTAAGTGTGTGATAGTGAATATATATAAGCTGTCAAAATAGCCATTTCATTTTATGTTTAAAAACCTTGTTCAATTTCCTTCTTTTGGTTTCACTTTTGTTTTGTTTAAACTTTTGCATCTTTTAGTAATTTTTACATTTACACACGCACAAACACTACACACATGCAATTAGAGACATACAATATTTAACACAATCAAAGACAGATAATTATAGATTCGTGGAAGGACTTTACCTCTAAGTCGAAAACACGAAACTCAGATACGCGCAAGATGCGTGAAATATACTTCCTCTCCGAGTGAGAGTCTATAGGCTAACTAATACTCAGGGTTGGTTAAATATATTTCCTCTCAGGATGAAAGAACTGTAAACTAAACGTTTCTCAACTGAGCACGGGGTTGCGCTGTACTTCCTCTCGTGTGAGAATCTGGAGTCCAACTAACCATTTCTCCTGAACATAACAGGGGTTGCTCTTGCCAGTGTGTAGGAAGAAGCATGGTTACAATTTTAAATTTCCATGTCCTATTGGAATCTGTTCGAATTGTGAATGAAGTTTATAACTGAGTCTAAGTAGCTTTTGATATATTATAGATCTTTAATATTATTTGTCTTCTTTTGAGACTGGATTTCGAACTGTTGTCGCAGTAGACTTACAGTAACTAATTTTTTAGAACATTTATTCATGATTCGATAAACTAAAAATTATCATTTTTTTTTTTTTTTGCAGATAAAAGAAGCCGAAAATCAAAGTTTAATGCTAATTTTTCTGCAGGTTTTTTAAAAACATGTTCTGATTTTACATATACACCAAAAACAATATTCATAACTTTATATATATATAAATGCTAAAATGGCTTTATATTTTTATTAGAATCGTTTTGCATCACATCATTGAGGATAGTTTATAAACGAACCATTTTATGGCATTAAAACTTATTTTTAAACCATTGTGAGTTGAACTAAAAAGAAGAAATTTATTTCCATTTGAATAATGCCTCTTTTAAGAAAAAAACACTTATTGTCAGAATTCAATAAATTAAAAAATGCATTCTGTCTTAAATAAATTTAATGATTGGAAAATATCATAATATAAATAATTGAACCGATTATAACTACTTCGGACAAATGGTGCTTCTAAAACTATTGTAAAAGCAACCACCAACAAAAAAATTCAAGAAAAAAATTGGTGAACAATAGTTCAAAACTTTTATGTCCTTCTCGTTAGTGATAATTCAACAGCTAAAAAAATATTTATTTGTTAGAGCTATGGATGTTAAAAATCTTTAGAATGAATAATTTGGTTACATTATTTTAATGAGCCTTTTAAATATGGTAACAGCTGCGGCTGTTTTCAAATTTTTTCCTTTTCTCATAAAGTATGAATATGGAATCGCCATTCACACCTGTTACCAGCAACTGCTACCAAAGTCTTATATATCTGTAATATTCACTTTTAAATTTTTGTGGCTTGTTTGTTCAGGAAGGAGAGCATAGCTTCTTTCAACAATAATGTTACTTTTTTTAACAATAAGTATATTTGTTAAATTTTTGATGGCATCAGTGCATACAGTGTCACCTGATTTAGTTAATTCGAAGAAATTTCAAATCAAGAAATTTTTTTATCAAATGCAAAACTGGTGAATTTGAAAACTAAAAATTTGTTAAATTGTGTGCAAAGCATTTTTTTAATTATCCTAGTTTGTAGACTATATTAATTATTAAAAATTATATTTATACAACATTTTGAAAATGTGAGTGGCAACTTGAGTCTTGTATTGGTTGATTAATGTTTTAATATACATTTAAATATATATTTCTCTTTAAACATTATCTACACGTTTTAAATATCATCATATATGTATGAAATACATATTTCTATATTTTTTTTAAAAAATTAAAGATCCCGCTTGTTTTTACTGTAAAATAAACTTTTTAAAGGGGGGACATTGAAGAACCTGTTCTTATAATACACCATACCTGAATATTTATCATTATGGGTTAATTGAACAAATTAGTTTAAACAGCGTTTTGTTCTTTTTAAATGACTTTAGCAGCATGGGAAACATTTTAATGTATATGTCAACTATACCAAAAGTGATGACATAGATCAGGGGTCTCCAAACTACGGCCCGCGGGCCAAATCCGACTCGCCAGTGTCATCCATCCGACCCTCGACAGCAAATGGCTTATTGTTGCTGTAATAGGTTGGATAAAAACACAGAATGATAATAACTCTTTTTATTTACTTGCTAGGTAAAACTTAATGACAGGCATAATACGCAGAAAACTTTAACTTAAGCATAACATCTAACAAGTAATTGAAATGAATCCCACTAACATTATAAATTAATGAATATCCCGCGGTTACCCTCGGTAGTTATGTTGAGGTAAAGAGTATCGCATATGTATGTATATCGATGTTTGAATGTATATATCCTGAATCGAACATATGATTTTTATCTAGAAAATCCCTCAGGAACGAAAAAGCTAAATGAACGCGAATGAAACCGCCGGCTATCCGCTTGTAAAAAAATATTAATGACATTTGTGTAATTGTGATTTTTCTGACAATAGTTTGTAGTTAGCAAGCATATGCTCACTCAGAGCGCGTACTCGGCGGCTGGTCTAGAAATTATAGATAATGGCAGAAAAATTAAAACGGGTTTGGCCCTTGGTACTTACTGGAGTAAACAGTACGGCCTAAGGCTGGAAAGTTTGGAGACCCCTGACATAGATCAAAGGCTTTAAAAATTAACCTCTAATTCGATTGTTTTCAATATATTTTCAATTCTGTACAAAAAAAAATTTCTGATGGTATTTGCTTTACCATGTTTATATTCTTTTCTAAATTAATTAACTCTTTTAAGACTAACATTACGAAAGCGCAGCGTTACCTAAACTATTTGTTTCTATTTTCTGCGACATATTTGCGAAATATCTTTTATTGAGCGATATAGAAGAAGCGTCCTTGATTATGAGAAAAATATATTTATTCTCTTATAATACCTTTTTACAACGATTAATCATTCTTTTTAAAATATTTTGAAGATTTTTTTATTTATTTTTCAGTAATTCTCATAAATGTCGAAAAACTTTATGAAGTTTTTACTTTTTTATTTTATCAAACTTTAATTACATGCAGAAAACGTGTTGTATTGTGACTAATCCTCAGTGTCCTACAGTGCGGGACGGACATCCTATGAGTAATCTACTCATGGATGGAGAGAAAGGTGGTGGCTTCTGTTGAGATGGACCCTCTGTAAGTACCAGAAGTCAGATTTTGTTCTGTAACGCTCTACAGTCATATGAGACTGGAACCTACGGCTTAAAGGGGATTTCGAACCACTACAAACATACTGGATACTTGCTACAATACTACTAGCACCGCCAGGACTCGAACCCGAAACCTGGGGCATCAAGCGCCAGAGCGCTAGACACTCGGCGATTCAGACCCGTAGAAAATGTAATGTGCTTAATTTAAAAAAAAATTTCAGCAACCGGAAAAAGTCATCGTTGTTGATTGGCATTTAATCATTTACTATTAAATGTTGGTCAAAACCCACACAGTCGAACCATTATAATAAGTGCTCGGTATAGCACAATGAATTTACAGATGGCACATCAAACGACAGGGATTTCGGAATTCTATTGTGTGTGGTTGAATCATGGCTCCAGTCGATATCTCTTCACACACCCGTGTTTTGACAAAACCGCCCAGCGAAATGACAGGAGGTGATTAAACTTTAATTTACAGATTGCAAATTTTATTAGAGGTAATAATCACCTATGAAATGCACTGATAAATTATTTCAAGTTTACTATAAAATTACTTCATAAATTAGTATATTTGTTATGTTGTTCAACCGATTGAAAATTGAAAAATAATATTATTATATTGTATCTTTTGAGGTTAGTTTAAAAGAAAAAGTACACATTTTATTTACCATTGTCTGTTTAAGATATAGTGTAACAAATATATAACTGTGGATTGGTCACTAAACAAACTTCAATGGACATAATACTTCAATGGAAAATTAGTCATAAAATTGGCAAGCGAAATTATAGGTTGAAAATTATGTTAGAGGTAATATCAACGAATCAGAGGAACGATGTATTATGAGTGAATGAATCAATGAATTAATTTTTTCGTAATAAACTTGACCGAAAAGTTCAAGTTTATTATAAAAAAAACAGCGAACAGCTGTTAGCTAATTAACATCACAGATAAATTCAAAAAAATAGCGAACAGCTCAAGTTTATGTACGTTTATACAGCTGGTATTCAATGACATCAACATTACACATTTAATGCATGGTGCCGAGATTATATCATATGTCTTATTCCGTATTCGGCAACTCTCAGAAGAGGCTACTTGAAGCCAGAAATAAACATTTTTGTATATATCGCCAAAGGTATATGGGAAAATTTTTCGTGAACATTATAATTACAATATTATTAATAGATTACTATTAGTCGCCGCTCAAATCTTACCACAACGTTTTAAACTGCCAAATTAGATATATGCTTTTGTAGAAAATTTTGAAATAAATAATCAATGTAGCAGTTATGGAAGTTCTCATATTATTGTGTCTCTTGACATGTCTAACTATTGTGTACTAAATTATTATTCGCCTTCATGGATTTTTTTTTTTTTTTCTCTTTGCAGAACGCCTTCCACCCACAAGATGGCACCCTGGGTGAAGAGAGTTTTCTTGCATCTTCTACCAAGACTTCTGCTTATGCGACGGCCAGCTTATCCGGACGACACTCCTAAGGTAATTACTTAATCCATCGTTATCGACATAGAATATGTTTAATCTATACGCAAGAAGAATATGATCAGTTATTAAAATTTTGACCATTTATGTTGAACAAAATTTCAAACGTTATTTGACGCAATTTTTTAGGGAATCTATTTAAATGCTTTTGCTGTCAGTTGGTTTAAATCAGACTGTGAAATTAATTTATCACATAATTTGATAGCGTATTAACTATAATTTGTTATAGTCGTTATATCATTAATAGTTAAAAAAATTGTTATCAAAAATACAGTACAAAGTGTACAATATAACATATTTTCTCTTTTTGTAATACAATATACTCTACGTTTGTCTTAAGCATTAAATACTTTGGAGTTCAGGAGAAATGGTTAGTAGACCTCGAGACTCTCACCCCAGAGGGTGCAACTTGCGCACCAACTGAGAAACTTTTAGTTTCATCCGAGAGGAAACTCTTTTGCCGAAAGAAAATATATTTAACGCACCCTACGTATGTGTTTGCCTCTCTAGACACTCATCAGAAAAAGAAGTATCTTTCCAGCACCCTGCGCATACCTATGTATCTAGTTTTCGTCTTAGAAGTAGAATTCTTCCACGAATCTATAATTATATGTCTTAAAATGTGTTAAATATTGTCTGCCGTTAATCGTATGTCTGTGGTGTTTGTGCGTGTGTAAATAAAGTTGTGATTTCTCCAACATTAGCTTAATCCAACAACACTCAATTAAAAATTGGATGGCCAACCTGCACAGTATAAATCTACATTCGAGTTAACATTTATTTAAATGATCATTTCTTCTTTGACGAAGAATATGCTATTGCCGAAATTTCTGAAATACATAACTGCTCATTTTATTGAAAATTATTTATTTACTTCACATTTCTGAGGAATTCATATATGCAACAAAATAAGTTACTGATTGTCTTCAACCGAACTTGGAAATGTTGGACAATTATTACAAAACTTGAATACTGTACATATAAAAAAAAAAGAAATTAAAGCAAAAACTGTTGTCTCTAGTGTTTGGTTTACTAGAAAAATAAACAGAACTAAATAAATAAACTGTCAGAAAAGGAGAAAAACATTAAGTAAAAGAAAAGTAAACAATAATTCTGTCAGTTTTATCTATAAGAATTTGAAACAGGCTAACTAGATTAATATGGTTCTAATGAGATTAGTTAAGCTTAAGATAAGAATTTATCTTCAACAGATTTAATAACAACTTTGTTGATGTTAATATGAATATCAAAGAACTAATCTCAACTCAGAAATAGTATCAGAAATAATGAATTAATAACAGGATGTAATCCCAAGTTTCTCATAAAAATGTTTTTAAACTGTATATTAAAAGAATAATAACAGTTATACTATCTTTGTCTTTACTGGAGGGCCAGAGAAAGCATGTCCTGATCACACGGACTTTTAATTATGGTGCTTCTAGTTTTTTGCATTTTTATACTTGGGACATTTAACTTGTTTTTAACTATTTTTAAGGTCATTTTGGTCATTTTTGTTAAGATTGTCTGGTATTTTCCATTTGTAATTTTGATTTGTTTATATGAACTTTTTGTAAGTGGCCAAATTTGTATGGATTGAATTCTAATAAAACCATAGGTATAATAAAACCATCTGATAGTGGGCTACATTTGGAACAAATTCATACTTAATCCATTAAAAAGCTCAGACGTGATCATTTTATTGCTTTATGCTATTTTATGAATATTTGGTATTATAGCACATCTTTGCTATTTCTAAACTATTTAATTTCCCATCAGAATGGATTTCAAAAAAAAAAAAAAAAAAAATTTCCTAAATAATTTAGAATAGAATGTTGCAGTAACGAGTGATATGATGTATCAAGTGAACTTGCAAAAAAATGTAGAACATTTAACATAAGGAATTATCTAGTCTTTTGGATAATTTTCTATGATCCGTAAAAATACTTTTTGTAATACAGTTTGTAGAAGTTAGGCTTGTGCCTTAGTGCAGCAACATCAAAATCTTGTACATGTCTTTTTGCATACCACATTTCAAACATATCACAAATATAAGACTAAACTTATATCCTATTTACAAATCCAGTTTTGAGGAAATAAAAATAGCTTAAGAGAATCATTACAGAAAAAAGTCTTTACTTTATTCGACAGGAATCATTTATCGCTCCGTTCAAATCATGAGTGAAAAAGCAATCAGGATACAAATATTCTAAACTTAATTCCATTATTTCAAAATATCCGTGAAAAACCAAACAGCATTATATATGTTCTATGTAATTTTAAAGAAATGAAAAAAGAAGATACCTTTTTAATACTCTCTTCAAGTTCAAAAAAGAAAGAAATCAGCTTTTCTTTTTCATTTCCGTTTTGTTCTCAAGTGCACGGTAGAAACAGTTCCGGAACCATTGATCCGCACCTTAAGTATTCTAGCGGATCCTTTTTCTTACTTCCTGGGACCCTGTAATCTCGAGGAGACTGAGTAACAGTTTTCGAACAAAGATGTTCCCTCGGTCTCTTTTACATCTCAGGTAAAGAAAAAGTGGATTTTCTTCATACCGTGACCATGCGTTCTTTATTTTAAATTGTAGTCATTTGTTTCAGTTCTCCCTTCTGTTCTTTTTTTTTTTTTTTTTCATGAAACCTTTTTTTCTTTTTCTTGCTCTTCTTTATCTGCAATATTTTCTGCTCTGTTATGTTAGTAAGAATAATATTGAATCAAGTGAAAGGAAATAATCTTTCTATTTGGTCATAGGAAACTATTTATTATATTGCTAAGTTGTCCTGAATCATTAGAAGTTATATCCAATTTATTTCTTGGATGGAGTTTCAGAATACGAGAAGATATAACCAGGTGTTGACCGCTTACAAAAAATTAGAAAATTTAGTTTCGGTAAATTTAACTGTGCACAAATTTTTCTTAATTAAAGGTTTTGAGATTTTAAATAAATCGCCTTAAATAATTTATATATTGTAGCATTTTTCTCCCAGGAAGATTTTTAGCATTTCAATCCTTAGAGAGAGGAATGTATATTCTTTGACAAGTACATAATAACCCATCCTTCAAATTTGTTGGCAGGCAAGCAGTGTTGTGGGTAGTTATCATGAAATTAGTGTTTTGTGCTATTGAGAACAACCTGTCACTCATTCCAATAGCAGATATTCAGCGTCATGTATAATGAGACTCATGAAATTAACAATAGTCTGTGCGACCTTCGCAGGTCGAAACAATTAGAGATGAAATATGAACTACACCAAGAGTTGCCGCATCGTGTTTGGTGATAGACCATCGGCTAAGACAATGCCTACCCAAAAGAAGTGAGGGACGCTGATTCCCCCACTGGCGGATTTTCATAAAGGAGTTTTTGGAGAAGAAACAAGAAAGTTCTGCGATGAGTCTACCACAAGTGTTGTTTTTCTTTTTTTTTCTCTGAAGTGACCACTTGTTTTCAAGGTGAGCTCTTTGTTCGTGTCTCACGCCGTATGATAATTAAAGTCTGCCGCAGTCCAGGAAATTAGATTCGACTTAGACTCCAGGACTCTAAAATTCTTCGATCTTGGAGTGAACTGTACTTGTGATTTAAAGGTGCACTTGTGATCCCATTTTATTTTTTCATTTTACCTTGCTTGATTTTCAACAAATCAAACATAGGTCCTTGGCACATACATACCAAGCATTGCTACTGTGCCACAAATAGGTCTAAACTTAAATATATTTAAAAGCCATCTGCAAACTCAGTTTTGTACAAATATAAATAACTTTAGAGAATCAATACAGTAAACAGTCTTTACTTTATTCGACAAGAGCTATTTATCGTTTCCTTTTAAAATCGTGAGTGAAAAGCAATCAGGATACAAATATTCTAAACTTAATTCCATTATTCCAAAATATCCGCGAAAACCCAAACAGTGTTATAAATGCACTGTGTGTCTTTAAAAAAAGAAAAAAAAAAATACCCTTTAATTCTCTCAAGCTCAAAAAGAAAGAAATACGTTTTTCTTTTCATTTCCATTTTGTTCGCAAGTGCACGGTAGAAACAGTTCCGTAACCATTGATCCGCGCTTAAGTTTCTGGCGGATCCTTTTTTTACTCCTGGGGACCCTGTAATCTCGAGGAGACTGAGTAACAGTTTCGAACAAAGATGTTCCCCTCGGTCTCCTTTACAGTTCAAGGAAAAGAAAGAAAAGAGGATTTTCTTTTCGAACGTCACAGATACCGTGACCATACGTTCTTTTATTTTAAAGGGTGGTTGTTTGTTTCAGTTCTCCTTCTGTTTTTTTTTTTTTTTTTTTCTTTTCTTCCAAGGAACCTTTTTTTTTCTATTTCGGTCTTCTTGAACTACAGTACTTTCTGTTCTGTTATGTTAGTAAGAATAATATTGAATCAAGTGAAGGTAAATAATATTTTTATTTGACCGTAGGAAACTATGTATTGTATTGCTAAGTTGTCCCGAATCATATTAAGTCATATCCCATTAATTTCTTGGATGGAGTTTAAGAAAACAAGGAGATATAGCAAGGCGACAAGTTATAAAAAATATAAAAACATATTAGTTTCCGTAAATTTAATACTGCAAAACAAAATTTTTTTCTTAATCAAAAATTTTAAATTTTAAATAATTTGCCTTAAAGCATTTTATTATGTTTTTTTTAAACTAATATATTTACACTGCATTAAAGAAATAGGCATTATGATAAAACTTTGTTTTTATAAGTAATTTACGAATTTGTCCTGTCAGCATACAGTATATGAAGCCGGTAGATAATTAAAATTACCATTTCGATGGCTCATCGTCATTTCCTGGTACGTTATCGTGAGGGGTAGAGATAAATTTTTTTCAGAAAGATTTTCAGATATTACTGTCTTGTCTTAGCATATCCTATTTGAAAAATCCGGGAAACCAGTTTTATTGTCAAGCGGTCTGATGGCCAATTCTCTAGTGTATTTGCCTTTGGTACCACAAGCTTCAGTTCAAATCCTGCCTGTGGCAGGGTTGTTTGTGAGTGGTTCTGAATCCACGCTGGACTGTAGGTCCTGGTCTAATTAACCCAAAGTGTGCAGAAAATGACCGTAGACCGAAAAACCAAACAATCGAATCTATTCGATTTCCAAGTGTTAACTGCAACGCGCACCAACACCAAAATCTTTTTGCATACTACATATAAAAATACACTACACAAATGTGCCACAAATAAGGCTAAACTTATATCAAATATACAAATCCAGTTTTGAGGTAATAAAAATAGCTTAAGGGAGAAAAACGCTGCAACAGTGCAGAAAACCGTTGTTAACAAAATATTTTTACTTTATTCGACAGGAGGTATTTATCGCTTCGGTCAAATCGTGTGTGAAAAGAACAATCAGGATACAAATATTCTAAACTTAATTCCATTATTCCAAAATATCCTTGAAAGACCAAAGAGCGTTATATATGCACTGTGTAATTTTAAAAAAATGAAAAAGAAGATACCTTTTAATTCTCTTCTTCAAGATCAAAAGAAAAAAAAAAATCCTCTTTTCTTTTCATTTCCATTTTGTTCGCAAGTGCACGGTTGAAACAATGCCGGAACCATTGGTTCGCACCTTGGAAGTATTCTGGCGGATTCTTTTTCTTACCTCTGGGACCACGTAATCTCGAGGAGAGACTTCCAGTAACAGTTTCGAACAAAGATGTTCCCTCGGTCTCTTTACAGCTCAAGGCAAAAAAAGAAAGAGGATTTTCTTCGAACGTCACAGATACCGTGACCATACGTTCTTTATTTTAGAGGGTAATCGTTTGTTTCAGTTCTCCTCCTGTTCTTTTTTGTTTTCATGGAATCTTACTTTTTCTCTCGCTCTTCTTCAACTGCAATACTTTCTGTTTTGTTTTGTTAGTAAGAATAATATTGAATCAAGTGAAGGTAAATAATCTGTTTAATTGGCCATAGGAAACTATTTATTGTATTGCTAAGTTATCCCGAATCATATGAAGTCATATCCAATTTATTTCAGGATGGAGCTTAAGAACACTAGAAGATATAACCTGGCGTTGACCGGTTATAAGAAATAAAAAATTTCAGTTTCGTTAAATTTAATTGTGCACCAAAGTTTTTCGAGTTAAAGGTTTGAGATTTTATATAAATCGACTTAAATAATTTATATATTGTAGTATTTTTCTCGGGGGCCAGAGTTTTGGCATACCATTCTCAGGATAGAGAAATGTATATTCTTTAACAAGTACGTAATAACAATCCATCACTAAAATTTGTCGGCAGATAAGCAATGTTGAGGGTAGTTATTATGAAATCAGTGTTTTGTACTAATGAGAACATCCTCTCACCCAAATTTGATAGCAGATATTCGGTATCCTGTATAATAAAACTCATGAAATAAGCGATGGTCTGTGCGACGTTCACAGGTCGAAACAATTACAGATGAAATAGAGACTACACCAAGAATTGTCGCATCGTGATTGGGGATATACCATGGGATTAGAAAATGTCTACTCCAATCAGTAGTGAGGGAAGGGGGACGAACCATCGCATCTATTCGATTTCAAATTGTTAACTGTAACGCACACCAACCGCAAAATTCCGCACGCTTTTTTGCATACTACGTATCACGCATATCACAAATAGGGTTAAACGCATATTATATTTGAAAATCCAGTTTTGTGCAAATAGAAATAGCTTTAGAGAACAATACAGAAAAACAGTCTTTACTTTACTCGACAAGAGTCATTTATCGCATCATTTAAATCATGAGTGAAAAAATGAATCGGGATACAAATATTCTAAACCTAATTCCATTATTCCGAAATATCCAAACAAAACCAGACAGCGTTATATATACACTGTGTATTTTTTAAAAATGGAAAAGAAAATACCTTTAATTCTCTTCAAGTTCAAAAAGGAAAAAAAATCCACTTTTCTTTTTCATTTCCATTTTGTTCGCAAGTGCACGGTAGAAACAGTTCCGGAATCATTGATCCGCGCCTTAAGTATTCTGGCGGATCCTTTCTCTTACTTCTGGGACCCTGTAATCTCGAGGAGACTGAGTAACAGTTTTCGAACAAAGATGTTCCCTCGGTCTCTTTTACAGCTCAGGTAAAAAAAGAAAAGAGGATTTTCTTCGAACATCATAGATACCAGGACCATACCTTCTTTATTTTAAAAGGTGGTTGTTTGTTTCAGTTCTCCCACCTGTTCTTTTTTTTGTTTTCACGGAATTTTCTTTTTTTTTTTTCTTTCTCTCGCTCTTCTTCAACTGCAATACTTTCTGTTCTATTATGTAAGTAAGAATAATATTGAATCAAGTGAAAGTAAATAGTATTTTTAATGACCATAGGAAACTATTTATTGTATTGCTAAGTTTCCCGAATCATATGAAATCATCTCCAATTTATTTCTTGGAAGGAGTTTTAAAAATAAGAGAAATAACCAGATGTTGACCGCTTACAAAAATAAAAACTTTTAGTTTTGGTAAGCTGAATTGTGCACAAAAGTCTTTTCTTAGTTATAGGTTTGAGATTTTAAATAAATCGCCTTAAATAATTTATATAGTGTAGCATTTTTCTCACAGGAAAAGTTTTGGCATTTCATTCCCAGGAGAGAGGAATGTATATTCGTTGACAAATACATAATAACAACCCATTACTCAAATTTATCGACAGGTAAGCAGTGTTCAGGGTAGTTATTATGAAAGTAGTGTTTTGTACTAATGAGAACAACCTGTCACTCAATCCGATATCAGATATTCAGCATCATGTGTAATGAGGCATCATGAAATTAGCCATTGTCTGTTGGTTCATAGGACGAAACAATAGCAGATGAAATATGGACTACACCATGAGTTGTCGCATCGTGATTGGTGATAGACCATCGACTAAGAAAATGCCTACCCAATAAGAAGTGAGGAAAGGGGGACGAGCCATCCATTCTATTTCAAATTGTTAACTGTAGCGCATACAAACAACAAAATCTGGCACACGTCCCTTTGCATACTACATTTCAAGCACGCCACAAATAGGGCTAAACTTATATCATAATTGCAAATCATGTTTTGTGCAAATAGAAATAGCCTTAGAGAATCAATACAGTAAACAGTCTTTACTTTATTCGACAGGAGTTATTTATCGCTTCGTTCAAATCATGAGTGAAAAAAGCAATCAGGATACAAATATTCTAAACTTTATTTCATTGTTCCCAAATATCCGTGAAAAACCAAACAGCGTTGTATATGCATTGTGTATTTTTTTTAAAAAATTGAAAAGAGAAAATACCTTTTAATCCTCTCAAGTTCAAAAAGAAAAAAATCCTGTTTACTTTTTCATTTCCATTTTGTTCGCAAGTGCACGGCAGAAACAGTTCCGGAACCATTGATCTGCACCTTAAGTATTCCTGCGAATCCTTTTATTACTTCTGGGACCCTGTAATCTCGAGGAGACTGAGGAACACTTTCGAACAAAGATTTCCCTTGTTCTCTTTTTACAGCTCGAGGAAAAAATGAAAGATGATTTTCTTCGAACGTCACAGATACCGTGACCATACGTTCTTTATTTTAAAGGATAGTCGTTTGTTTCAGTTCTCCCTTCTGTTCTTTTTTTTTTTTTTTTTTTTTTTCACGGAAACTTTTTTTTTTTTTTTCCTCTCGGTCTTCTTCAACTGCAATACTTTCTGTTCTGTTTTGTTAGTAAGAATAATATTGAATCAAGTGAAGGTAAATAAACTTTTTATTCGGTCGTAGGAAACTATTTGTTGTATTGCTAAGTTGTCCCGAATCATATGAAGTCATATCCAATTTATTTATTGTATGGAATTTAAGAATACGAGAAGATATAGACAGGCATTACCAATTTAATAAAAAAAAAATAGAAAAATTTTTAGTTTCGGTATATTTAATTCTCCATAAAAAACTTTCTTAATTAAAGCAATTTATTTAAATTTTCAAATCTTTAAGCAATATATTTATTGTTGCATTTTTCTCAAGAGAAGAGTTGTGGCATTTCGTTCCCAGGAGAGAGGAATGAATATTCTTTGAAAAATACGTAATTAGAACTCATCACTCAAATTTTTTGGCAGATAAGCAGTGTTGTGGGTAGTTATCATGAAATTAATCTTTAGTACTAATGAGAAAAACATCAATCCGATCATTCAATCCGATAGCAGATATTCAGTGTCACGTATAATGAAAATCATATAATTAGCAATGGTCTGTGACAAATTCACAGGTCGAAACAATTACATATGAAATATAGATAGACAATAGATATATGATAAACAATCTAAGAAAATGACTACTCCAGAGAAGTGGGGAAGAGGGACGAACCATCGAATCTATTCGATTTCAAATTGTGAACTGTAACGCACACCAACAGCAAAATCTAGCACATGTCCTCTGAAATACTACATATCAAGCATGTCACAAAGAGGGCTAAACTTATATCCTATTTACAAATAAAGTTTCGAGCAAATGAAAATAGCTTTAGAGAATCAATACAGAAAACGGTCTTTACTTTATTCGACAGGAGTTATCTTCAGGAGTCAGGAGTTCGGAATACAAATATTCTAAACCTAATTCCACTATTCTAAAATATCCGTGAAAACCAAACAGCGTTATATATGCACCGTGTATTTTAAAAAAAAATGAAAAAAAAAATAAAATACCTTTTAATTCAAGTTCAAAAAGAAAAAAAACCGCTTTTCTTATATTCGCATTTCGTTTTGTTCGCAAGTGCACGGAAGAAAGTGTTCCGGAACCTTTGATTTGCACCTTAAGTATTCTGGCGGATCCTTTTTCTTACTTCTGGGACCCTGTAATCTCGAGGAGACTGAGTCACAGTTTCGAACAAAGATGTTCCTCGGTCTCTTTTACAGCTCGTGGAAAAAAAAAAAAGAGGATTTTCTTCGAACGTCACAGATACCGTGACCATACGTTCTTTATTTTAAAGGGTGGTCGTTTGTTTCAGTTCTCCCTTCTGTTCTTTTTTTTTTTTCACGGGAATCTTTCTTTTTTTTTTTCGGTCTTCTTCAACTGCAATACTTTCTGTTCTATTTTGTTAGTAAGAATAATATTGAATCAAGTGAAGGTAAATAATCTTTTTTATTTGGTCATAAGAAACTATTTATTGTATTGATAAGTTGTTCTGAATCATATGAAGTCATGTCCAATTTATTTCTTGGATGGAGTTTAAGGATATTAGAAGATATAACCTGGCATTTACAGTTTACAAAAAAAATAAAAAATTTATTTTCTGTTAATTTAATTCTGCACAGAAGTTTTTTTCTTAATTAAAGGCTTGAGATTTTAAAAAAAACAACCTAAAATAATGTTATAAGATGCTAAAAAAATATTATTTTTATTGAAGTATTCCCACAATTGTTTTCTTAGTTAGGGGCAGAATAGGTTGAGGCAGATAAATATATTGACAACTAATGCTGTGAATTTTTCATTTTATTTTTTACAATAACCTAATTGATGATGCCAGTCCTTTTAAAGCTGGTGTCATGAAAATCTGATGGCAATAAAAAACTAGGTTTTATTTAAATAAAAAAACAATTAACTGATGATGCTAGTCATTTTAAAGCTGGTGCTATAGGTTGAAACGTCTCTGTCTGTGCTAGACCTATAACGGTTTCCAGTAGAGGATCATGAGAGCACTTTAATTTTTATTTACAAGCATTATATATGTATACAAATACAGAACTCAGGTTTATTATACAAATAGGGTAATTATACAAAGAAACGAAAATTAAAAATATAAATTTTGATCAGAAGTGCACAATTAAATCCCAAGTATAGTTCATTCCAATGTCGGAGATTTTTCCGAGTTCTCGATTTTAAGTCAAATCTCAAAATACGTGATCTACGGCTGACCTTAATTTTCACATGACGTGATACGCAAACCACAAGTGGCTCACTTTAGAAACATTTAGTCATTCAGAGAAAAAAAGAAAAACAACATTCTTTGTTGACTCGTCGCCGACCTCTCCCTCTTCTTCACCAAAACTCTCCTTTAAAGACATCCACCTTTGGAGTAGACACTTCCTCAGTCCATGGTCTATTACCAATCAAGATACAGCAACTCATTACGTAGTCCATATACCGTCTGTAATTGTTTCGGCTTGTGAATGTCGAACAGGCAGTCGCTAATTTTATGAGTCTCCTTATATATACCAAATATCTGCATATATATATATATATATATATATCTTCTAATTTGAGTGACAGGTTGTTCTCATTGGTACAAAATACTAATTGCATGTAATATAACTACCGGCAATAAATCTCGTCTGCTGTCAAATTTGAGTGATGGGTTGTTATTATGTTAATAAATAATGTAAAAACAAACAATGAAAAAATTCAAACATTTGAATCAGTGTGATACCTGGTAAAACTTTTACATTTAAACGTGTAAACTATTTGCTAATTTACTATGATTGGGAGTATAATTTGAATTAATGTCTTAAGCAGTTCTACATGTTCTTAAGCAGTTATTCCGTTTTTAAATACATTTGAAGATACACATTCGAAATTATACGTAGTTGCAAAATATAAACAAATTATTAGTGCACATTTTCATAAAATAAAATATTTATCTTTCTGAACTAAATTCTAGAACATCTTAATGTTATCATTAAGACATCTTATTTTAAAACAATTGGGTTTTGTAAATATTTCAACCATATTACTAAACTCAAAATAGTTTTCAATGACAGCAAAAGCAGAAGGTACGTTAAATGGATTAACAAAAATATTACAACATGTTCTAACTTCATGAAATTTACAAATCGGAAAGAAAATTTTCTAAATTACATTTTTATATATGATGAATTAAATGTCTTGTTAAGTAATTGATCAATAATAAGTTTATTTGCAAAATGAACATTTTACTAAATGTGAAATTCAGTAACTATAATTTAGTTTTAAAAAAAGCATTTAACATACTTCACTAATCCTATCAGCAATATCTGTTTTTTTTCTTGCAACTTTTATATTTAGTTCACTTTTTAATTTGGCTGAAATATTGGTTAAAAATCCCAAATCCCCAACCAATCCATGTTTTTAATTGCTCGTGATGTTCATCTTTTGATGAAAGAAAAGTTCTTTTATTTCTCTCAAAAGGTTCTTAAGTAAAAGTAATTCAAATAATCTGTGTTGCAGTTTTCGTGATTATATAAAAGTAATGATTGTTATAATAAGCGTCATTAAATCATTAAAACCAATATTTTTTTTGCGCGTATTGCACCCTGGTGTATAAGGCATTAGTATGAAACCAATTTAGTAAATGAAGTATCTTGGCTGAATAAAGTAGTATATCCAATGTTCGTACCAGTCATTAAATGTGCGACAACTATAGTAATGGAAGTTATTTTCTTCAGTGGTGATTTATCAGCCGTTGCAAAATTTTTATATGCAGAAAATTCGTCAATACTTCGAGTACATCCTTGTAGTAGAAGAATTTTAAGAATTTTAAGGAATTCTTCTTTGAAAAGTCATCTAACATCATTTTTATACAAACTGCTAACTTAGCTACGTCTGTTGATGTATCCAACTGTAGAAAAACGAAAATGCATTTCTTCATATCATTTGATAATTCTGTTTCTACATTATCTGAAATTGCTTTAATTCTTCTAGTTACTGTTCTGGCTAACAATTGTAAATTATCTGTAGCCGAAACAACAAAGCAAGAATCAAAACAATTTTAAACCCTGCAAATAACGAGTCAGAAGCTTCTAACATGACCACTTTTAAAATCCCATCTGCATGTATTTCCTTTTCTTTTTTTTAATTCTTATTATTAGTTCACGCTCTCTCTCTCTCTCTCTCTCTCTTTTCTCTCTCATATATATATATATATATATATCTTGTTCAAATTTTCAATCGTTAATAGAATACTTTTTATTCATCCACTCAAGTTCAAATAAATTTTGTGAAACTTGTAGTGGAGGACACTTGATGTTAATACAGTTTTTTCAAATATTAATTCCTTAATTAAATTTAATTCATTATTGTTAGTTTTTTTTTTTTTTTTTAGATTTAAGTTGCATATATCTACCAATAGATGGCGCCAGATGTAAGGGGAAAATTCAACTTTATAGTGAAAAAGTAGGAACTGACTTTAAAAAAATTTATATTACTTGCTTCTTAGGTAATAAATGTGAGATTTTAAATGATGTGATTGTTGTTGCTTTGTTGTTTCAGAATATCTGATTTTTAAGGAAGATATAACTTTTTCTTCTTATTTCAAAGCGCACAGGATAGTCTGCCTAAAAACTTTTGAATGAATAGTTTTGAAATATATTTCGATATTACTTTTTGGGAGTTGCTACATTATTATTGTACAGTAAGCGGTTATATTGTCTTTTGAGATCAATAAAACCAAATTGTCCTTCCCGCCCATCATTAAAGCAATAAATACTTTTTCTTTTACAATTTTTTTATGAGGGCTTATGTATAAAATGCATTTAACCTGCACTATACGTATTTGGCTGTGACAATCGCATCTATCATGCGTGATGTGGTCACTAATACTCCAAATACGCGAAGCTTGTCTGCAGAAGGATAACATGGTACCAAATGTACCAGTAGCGAGAATCCCCCTACGTGCTAAGTGGCAAGTGCGTGGGTATATGACCTAGACTGATTAAGCTATTTGCTGACGCTGAGCTTGTGCAATTATATTTCGGTGATATAGTTAATGGGTTCAGTAGGTGTGTAATATAGTGTAGACAAATAAAAATATTTTCCCAATATTTTTGCGAACCGTGTTGTACTATATATCAAATGCATTTTATGTTTGTAACAGATAACTGCTGTTTAACATCATAAACAATGATAATAAGCATATTAACATAGCTGCTACTGTAACGTTAGAAATATTATTATTTGCTAAGTATATAAAAAGCAATTGTTTTTAAAGAAATGTTCTTAAAAACTGTGTCGAAAAATTAATTAATAGCAATTAATTTAAGTAAATAAAAATTACAAACCTATAATTATTAAAATAAAAAATTATATGCAGTTATGTATATCAAATGCCTTTTATGTTTGTAATAGATAACTGCTGTTTAATGTTGTAAATCGTGATAATAAGAATGCCATATTAACATAGCTGTTGTTGTAACGTTAATTCTTGCTTAGAAATATTACTAAAAATAGGATATAAAAAATTATTTTTAAAATAATTTCCTTTAAAAATTATGTACAAAAACTAATTTAAATACTAAGTAATTAAGTAATTACTTAATAGCAATTTTAAGTAAATAAAATGACAGACTTATAGTTATTAAAACAAAAATTATATAAGTATTATTTAAGAAAACACAAATATTTCTTGAATTTAATAAATATGTTATATTTTCTCGTTTTTAGTAAATGATAAATATTTAAATTTAGCAACAATAAATATTCTAATATGACATACTTATAATTATTAAAATAAAAAATTACAGGAGTATTATTTAAAGGAACATAAATATTTCTGAATTTAATAAATGTGTATCTTTTCTCGTTTCCAAACTTTTTATGTGAATGATAAATATTTAAATTTATAATATATTAAATAATGCATTAATAAATAATCTACAGCTAAGAATAATTAAAACACAAGGCAAAAGTTAATTAATTGTGTACAGCTTACATATTTATTACTTACTCGTCTTTAAAAATGATTTTTAATTAAGATTTTAACATTCGATTATATGATTAATTAGTTTTAAGATCGAAGCAAGAAAAAAATGTGTAATTGTTAATGAATATTTTTATAAAAGTAATAATTAAAAATCTATATGTATTTAATATTTTTATCATTTATTCTTCAAAAATATTTACATTCTCTGATGAAGGTTGTCTTTTTTTTTCTCTTTCTCTCTCTCTTTCTTTCAAAGTATAAAAAAGAAAAGGAAGAAAGTGATATATTTCCTGGGAAAAAAAAAAAAAAGGAAAAAAAGGGGAAGAATTAATTAGATTTTTAAACTTTAATTGCATTGGAGGTGACGACTTTCGTTATCACACTGTCATCTAGCAATGATGTAAGAAAGAAAAAGTAATTAAAATTTTCTCACCCTAACCGAGTAGGGTTGCCATCTTTCTCAGTTGAAACTTGGTTATCAAATTGGAGACATTTCGCCTTTTTTGGCGCCAAATGAGATTTTTTACACAGCAATAACGTAAAAGTTATAATTAAATTTAAATTTAGGTATCGAATTGATTCAAATTTTCCAGCAAACAATTTAAAATCATTATTAAAAATTTCATTTATCCATTGAAATAAAAAATTATTCTTAAAAAAAAACACTTTCTGTGATCATAGAAAAGATTGGATTGAATAATATTTTAGATGCTTATGATTATATTTTTTTATCAGACATATACAGAAATGAAGCTAATATTACAAAAAAGTAAATGCTATTCATTCTGTAACGGTATCAATATACCTTCTTTCTCTAATTTGTTTAAAATTTACTTTCATTTTCGCATTTTTGTATTTTTCGCATTTTCGACTTTGGTATAGTCAGTATTCTTATATTTCAAGTTTTTTGCTTTTTCATGTTACGCGTTTAGAAATGATTTTAGAAAAAAAAATTTTTTCAGTACTTTCCATTTCTTACCATGAGTTCTTTGACTTTCTTCAGTGGATGATGATAAAATGAGGAGTAAGCTAAGTAGCAAATAGGAGAAAGAGAGAGTAATATTTTCAAGCGTAACTCTCCATATTTGCGCATCATATTAGAGCAAAAAAACAATAGAGTAATATTTCATTTTCTTAAAAACTTTGCGCATCATATTAGAGTATGTATTGTCAAAAAAGAATCAAATGGGAGACTGCCTCCTTAACTAAGCAAACCCTAAAGAATTGTTGAACCCCACTTCGGCATATTGTTTTCTGCACATCAAAGGAGTTCTCGAGAACCCCATTTATGACCAGCTATCACTAATTTGACATTTTTTCGCCCTACCCTGGGCGACGTTATATACGGTGATCTACAGTTTTCGGCATGAGCTCACTGCTATCCTAACCGTCGTCCGGTTGGCCTGTATGTATTGTATTGAAATGCTGGTGGCTTGTCTCAATCAAAAATAACTGCTGTAATGAACATCTATCGCATTGGGAATTTTGACGAACCAAACTGCCCTCTTTGTGATTTGGGCGAACTAATGAACCGAGCTCATCTCCATCGTTGCTTGGCACTTCATGGCGAATCCGAGACGGCGATACAGACAAGCTAGAGAACTCTTAAGAAAATGACTTCGGTCAACTTTGTTGAAAACTTTTTATTTTTTTATTCTGTATTTTTCCCCTTTTTTGTATTGTCTTGCCATTGGAAAAAAAAATTTTTGAACTGAAAATTACGGTTTCAACGACGTTAAGGACTTTTGGCAGGAAATTATAGCCATTAATACTATTTTGAATATTGAAGAAGATTACAGAATTGCTAAGGGGAAAAGTTGTAACGTCAATAAAAAAAAAAGGAAATAAAATTAAACAATTTTTATAAAAAATATACAAAATGTTAAATTTTTAACTCCTCTATCTTTTAGTGATGTGTAATTGTACAAATTTCTACTAGAAAGGCTGAGGCATCCATGTTAATGCACTTCTGTAAATTGAACAGTAAAATATGTCGAATACTATACTTGATGTCGCTAATTATAGTTAAATATTTTTTACTTATATATGTCGACTTTTATACCTATTTTTATTTATTCAACTAAATGTTTTCAATTGTCAATTGTCAATAAGAAAATTTTCGTTAAAAATCAAATAGCGTTTTAGTAAATGAAAGCATTTGATTGCATATATAATGGAAGAAGTCAATTAAAGTTTTTAAAAGATAAAAATTTTCCTTAATAAATAATTCCTGATAACGCGATCGACGATAAATATTATAAATTCTAAGATAAATGTTTATTTTCTGATTGAAAATAAATCATGTTTATTTAAAATATAACTTTCCTTGATGGAGTTAGGTGAATAAAAATATAAAATTCTTTTTGGAAACTATACTGGAAGGTAAATAAATTATAAAAATTTAATATGTCCGTTAAATAACTTTATTGGGATTACTTAGAAGAACTTTTAATGAGATTAATACACATAATGGGATTACAAACTTCTACCAAAGTTTTGTCAATTTCATCCGTGCTTCGGGCTAAAACAAAAACATGAACACGATCATAGTTAATTAAATATCGGTTTTGCTTAAATGCTTGAAGGTATTGTGTAAAACAACCGAAGGAAACTTATCGTTAAATATTTATTCCGGATAGAATATAATTTATTTAAATTTACAAAATATTTTACAATTATTGAGAAACTTTTTCTTTTGTGTTGAACATATTTATTCGGAAAAATATTTATTTGCAGTTGTTTTATTTCAATTTATATCTTTAAAGGAATTCATATATATTGATATTTTATTAATTTTTCATTCTTTGGTAATTTTTGGTTATTCTTTGCAAAAAAATGAAAATGTATATCTATTTCGTTTTTTTTTTTTTTAATTTTTGCTGTTGCCTTCTGCACTTTTGATGTTTTCGTTCATTGAAATTTGTGTATTTTATTCGTTTCTAGACGTATAGAAATCTTCATTGAAACAAAATGTGATTAATTACACTGTCTTCCAAAACTTAAGCAAAAATCAGAAAAATTATACTTGCAGGGGAAAAAAATTCTTAAAAAATTATAAAAATTTAAGGATACATAAAATGTAAAATGTATACGTAAAACGTGTACGTGTATGGTTTTACATATACTTAAACGAAAACATACGTTAAAACATACTTAAGCGTTAAACGTTTCCATTGCTTTTTAATGTAAACGTTTAACATGTTTTTAACGATTTTAATACATTTACGTATACCTATACCTAAAACTAAATACTTTATACTAAAACGTAGAAAGTATACGTAAAACAAATGCGTATACATACGTAAACGCAAAACGTATGCGTAGTACATGTACGTGTACGCACGTTAAGAATTACGTAAATATATATAAAACATATACGTACGTTATGGATTACCTACATATAGTTAAAATGCTTACATAAAAATCAATACCGCAACACAATAGGATATACAAGTTCGTACAACTGTTGTCATTTAATCTCATTGAGCACATGGACAAAAATTGGCTTTAAACAATTTTTGCCATTAGAAATTGTGCAGTGAAATTCCGTTATAGCCATGTTTTATGTATCATCGATATTATTTATCTTGTCATAAAAAAAAGATTCTATTAATGTTTTTTGTATCTAAATTTAGAATCAATATTAATAATAGTATATAATAATTAGCTTTTCAATATAAATTTCAAAATTAAATATATTTTAGATTAAATGAATATTTATTATATTTTTAACACTTTTATGCATAATATAAATATTTAAATGAGATATATTTAAAATATTTTTAATTGTAACACAGAATAATCCATTTCATAATTAATAAATAGATTAAAAATCTTTACAAACGGAATTAATAACTTTTAGTAAAATTGTTACATTTTTGTGCTTATAATAGTAAATTGTTACATTTTTATTTTTTTGTATTTATATAGTTTAATATTTGATATAAATATCTTAAATTAAAAATAAATTTAATGAAAAGATTGGCCAGTTCTTAAAAGAAATCAATTTGTACATAAAAAAAAAAATGTTTTTTTAATGAAAGAACTAATATTTATTTGGTAACTTATTACTTTAAATTTGTTAAAATGTCTAAAATGTCTAAATGTCGAATGTTAAAGTAACTAATATTTTAGGAAATGCACTTTACACAATCCATTACCCCTTAAATAATTAGCAATTCTGTATAATATTTGCCTAATTTACTCTTTAAAACAGGAGAGAAAAATTGTTCGGAAAATTGCTCAAACTAAAATCTTAAAAATATTTCTGCATTAGATAGAAGATGAAGTTTATGGCTTTTATCATCATTTTGTAATTTATTAAGTTCTGTAGCAATAGAAAAGGTTAAATTTATCAGATGATTTTGAATAATTTTAATTTACATTTCAATGATTAAAAAGAAATAAGTAGCATTAAACATCGAATGAAAAGTGTGGTTTACACGAACGCTGTACATTCCTGACAACTCTAGTCATATTAACAGCAGGAGGCATATGATTGGTAGTCAAGGAAAGTTTTCTGTCAGTTAGAGGTAACAAGTTGGCTGAAAATGCTGATGACACATAGATGGCACTACTAGTATTAAATCCATATAATTTTAGTTAGCCAACCTTCAAAAGACACGTGTATAAATTTGACAGCTATTGCACTATTAGTAAGTGTTTATAGCATTTTTAGTGAAGGTATAGCATTTTTAGTGTTCATCAGGTGCAGTCCACTTGGCTGACTGTCGATTGCACTCCGTTGTGAAATGATGGAGCCATGTTTCACCCATTGTCACATATCGACGCAAAAATTCAGGTTTATTAAGATTGAACAGTTCCAAACACTGCTTAGAATCATCAATTCGTTGTTGTTTTTGGTCGTCGGTGTTTTTGGTTGAATGTTTATTAAGCAAAGCCTTGGCTTCAATAGTATTTTTTTTTTCGCCAAAAAAGAAATGCTTTATTAACACACGAAAATTCCTTTTTATCCATTTTTTCAAACTAACAAAAGATGCTTCACTAAAATGCTATAATTCACATACTAATAGTGCACCAGCTGTCAAATTTATACATGTGCCTTTTTGAAGGTTAGGGCTAACTAAAAATTATATGGATTTAATACTAGTAGCGTCATCTATATGTCAGCCTACGAACATTTCAGCCCACTTGTTAGATGATTGGATCACAGGAACAGGTTCTGCCATCTCAAGACTCTGCTGTAAAGCCACAGTTGACGTGATGCCAAATTAGCAATTTGCTATAGTTTTAAAATGCCATCCACGCTTGTGGATGTTAATATATAAAGAAATATTTTCAGTAGAGCTACCTGTTGGATTTACGAACGGATGAAGTTTGCTTTAAAACCGACTAATCACAGCCAGCGAAGTCATCCGTGCTTACATGATGCATTTTTACGACAAATTCGTAAGCTGAAATATCTTCCTTTTGCTATTGAAGAGGAAGAAATTAATGTTGCGAATCCTAGAGATTCCATCTTTTGGATGTTCGTTCCAAATTGTGGTGTCAAATTCTGAGTAGCTGACTTCGGACTTCTTCTGACCTTCCTTTGCATGTCTCTATTACGTATTTGCGTTGTTACAAATGAATTCAAGTGAAAAGGTTCATCATTGGAAACCTAGATCATTTTCTTTGTGTTTTAACAATTACTATGTACATATTGAAATATTTCGATGATTAGCATTTAATCCAACATTCTTTTTTCTGTAAAAATCTATTATTTTTAAAGTTGTCTTTATCTTTAATGTTATTTAAATAACCTGTTTTTTCGAAACCCTTTTTTAAATGGAACTGAAAAATGAAAAACTTATTTAGAGTTTTGAGTTCTATTGTAAGTTCATATTCTGTTTAATGTAGAACATTTTGGTGATAAGATTTCGCCTATAAATATCAACCTGCTCTAATATGATGACAGCGGCCTAATGGTCAATTGGCTAGCGCTCTGGCCTTTGTAACTACATGCTTCAGGTTCAAATCCTGGCGATGGCATGGATGTTTGTGAGGGGTTTGGAATTCACATTAAACTGTAGGTCCCGGTCTAATTAGCCTAAATTGGGCCCAAAATGACAGTAGAGCGCCAAACCGAACTAATGTGTTAACAATATTGCAGAAACAGCACCCTTTTATATAGTCTATTGTTAAACATACCCCTTGGCGATAGAAACTGTCAACAACCTATTGCTAATTATCATTTCTAAAGGATTTTTCAAGAAAAGTTAACCACACATTTCAATGAAAAAAATTAAATAATAATAACTGCACAATCAGTCCGATTGAAAAAGCAATGTATTGGTAACTTTGGCAGTTAATAAGCGTAACCAGTTCAAGATTAAAATTTTCAGTAAAACACATTATTTCTCTGGTGAAATTTATGCTTTTTAATGGAAAACATATTTTTATAAGCAATAAACAGAATATCGATGGAAAAAAAATTTCAAACTCTTTGAATATGAAATTAACAATACATAGGAGTAATTTTAACTAAAACTTCTGCTTGAAAATAAATCGTTCCGTGTGAATAGCCACCCAAATTAACATGCTTCTAATTGGATTGCTACTAAATTCCTTCATACAAGATTCTGAAACCTTCAAACAAATGAGTTCAAAGGAACTCATCGGAAATCCAGTGAAGAGTAAATCAATATCTGACAGATCCAATCAATGGCGTTTGATCTGAAGAATCATACGATTCTGTGGGCCGGCATTTAAGGAATTTCACTGAATCGCCAGAATAGCAGTTTGTGGGTACACTTCAAAACTTTGCATAAATAACAATCAAAGATTTGGTATTGAAATTTATGAATGAATATAGTTTTTACATTATATCTAAAAAGTATTTATAATTTAAAAATAGTGCTGTAGTGTGCAAGTACGGGCGGCCCCACGTTGGTCTCCAGATTGTAGTATGCAGGTTGGGTAATACTATTGTAACTGGATGTGGTTTGGGTTGAGATTTGAGATCCAAGTTTGAAAACACACAGTTTTATTTACACACTCACAAACACCACACATATACAATAGTTAACATATTTAAAGGCATATAAATGTACATTCATGGAAGGATTCCACTTCTAAGCCGAAAATCCGATACTCAAGTAATTAGATGCGCGAAACATACTTCCTCTCAGGGTGAGAGTCTGTAGGCCAACTTATACGCAGGTTACGTTAAATATATTTCCTCTCAGGATGAGAGATTATAAACTAAAACATATATCTCAACTGAAGCTCGTGATTGCACTGTGCTAAAAGTTTCTCCCGGTCTGTTCTTCCTCTCGGGTGAGAGTCTATAGGCCTACTGACCATTTCTCCTAAACACTACAGGGGCACTCTTACAGTGTAGGGGGAAGCGCGGTTACACGCCTATGAAATATATCGCTGCATTTTTGTAAACTGATAACATTGTACTGAGTTGCATACGAAATTAGAGAGAGATATGTCACGCAAAGTGTTAACAGCAGCTATTTTCGTGGTCAAGCATTTGCGAGCTCTGCGATTTTTACAATGAAAAAATTGAGTTGAGCAAAGAATGGCTAAAAATGTTGCAAAAGACTTGTGAATTGTACAAAACATTCAACAAAGATAGAGAAGTGATTGTTGATTTGCCTCGTTCTGATATTCAACTGCTACGACCTACGAAAACATAGACAAAATCAAGACGTGTAAACGTTTGATGGACGTTATTAAATAAAACAAAATATGAATTTTAAACGTTAACTATTTGTTTATTTTCTTTTCTGTAATGTATAATTCAAATTTTGGAATTCAGGAAAAAATTCAGCATTTTATGAAAGATAAAGTTAATTGAAAAGCTAATTTGCCATAGCCTTTGATTAAGGATATTAGTCAATTAAGTATGCATTTTTAAAATATAATTTATGAAATTTATTTTAAGAATTATATGCTTGTTTTTCATAAAACTTATAAACTATAAATCTTAGAAATTAATTTCTTCTTTAAAAAATTTTTATCTGATCCATAACTCAAAATCATGAAAACATTCTTATGGAATTTTTTTAATTAAATAAATACAAATATTTTTCTCACGTGTTGACTAAATATAAAATTTTGTCCAAATTTTGTCTATAACTGTTATTTCTTGTATTTTATTTTCTCCAAAATTTATTATGTCTATAATTAGTCAAATTGTTTAAATTCCTTGTTTTTTTATTTTCTTTTAAGAATTATATTAAACAGACTTCTATTTAAAGTTATTAGATAAACATCCATGGCAAGCCGGGATAAAAAAAAGTCAAATGAACAAGTTTAATAAAACAAATTGTTAGATTTCTTTTTGTTTGTTTTTTTTTTCATTCTAAACTTTGGATGAAAAATTTTTAATTATTTTAATTTATACCTGAAATACATTGTATTGACTTGCATATTTATCAATAATTTAACAAGCCAAATATTCTAAATAAATACAGCTATCCAACAGTTAAGTCAATATCAGCATGAACACAATTGGTTCTTCTGTCAGTTAAAAGCAGATGATTGCATCACAGAAAGATATTCTGCCATCCCATGATCCTTTGTTAAACAACATAGTTGGCCCATTGCCAAATTATCAGTTAGTAACTAATTATGTTTTATGAAAAGACGCGAAAAGTTGTGTTTTATTAACTTGTGGGAATAAAATGCATAACATAGATCGATTTAAATGTATAATTTTATTAATGAATTCTGAAAGGATTTTTTGTATTTCAAATTCGATGTACAATATTTATTTAAATGGGACGCAGATTTAGACATTTTGGTGATGCATTTTTTTTTTTTCCTTCTTATAGATGTCTTATTTTTAAAGCCTGAAGTTGAATTACTTAAATTATTTCTCTCCAGTGAGAATATTCTTAAATGAAGGGCTTACTGGCAAGAGATAAAGAGAGTAAATGATAAATAATGACCCAAGTAAAGGCTTCATTTATCCAAATGAGCTTATGATTAATGATAAATATCAGTTTTACTTTATCTGCAATTACGATTTGAAAATATTGATAATCTGCAAATTAGAATCATAACTTGCAGATAACTTGGTGATCTATTTTATTATATTTGCACGAGGCTTAAATTTAATGGGCAAATTTAGTAATCATTAAAGTATTATATATCTAAAATATTCCAAACATGCATTATAAAAAAATTAATTTTTAGGTTATTATTTTGCAAAAACCCATTAAAATATAAAAAAGTGGCACTTATTTTTTTTTGTTCTTATGTTAAGTGTGTTATTTAATTTTAATTTATATCAAATATCTCTTTAAAAAAAAAGAAAATAGAATTTTGCTAGACAAATAAAGGCAAATTAAATATATTGAAGATATATTTTTTTTATTATGGCGCAATTACTACGCAATCCAACTAGACTCTTCATAATAATTACGCAGCGCTTTCCAGCTTATAAAATCAACATTCCTTATCAATACAAATATTCTTTTTAAACAAATATTTACGAATACTTCCTTCATCGGTTAGATTCTTCAAACTTTCATTTTTTTAAATATCAAAATAATCAGTATTGTAACAAACCAGTTTGTTGCAGTAATGGTATTAATCATATTGGCATTGTGTCAACTTAGTATCACGTGAAATTTAATGTTGTTGTTGTTTTTGACAAAGGGATGGCAAAGTTGAATCATGGGATGGCAGAAGACGATGGCATCTTTATGTATGATGTACTTCTTGTTTATCAATGAAGAGAATCGGTCAGAATTTTGATTTTTTAAATATCAAAATAATCAGTACTGTAACATACTTTAGTTTGTTGTAATAGTAATACTGATCATATTGGCATTGTGCCAACTTAGCGTCATGCTAACATTAATGTCTCTTTTGATAAAATTCAAAAAGTTGAAATCATGGGATGCCAGAAGACGATGGCCTCTTTATGACCTCTTATGTCTCATACATTCATTGATAGCAAGATGTACGATGTACTTCTTCTATAACATAACATAACATGCTAACCATAATATGGCTGATCATTCAGGCCTCACATGTATAACCAAAACCGCTCAGAGACATCTCACGAGGTGTACTGTGAGCCATATCCTCTTTGGATGTCCACACCAGCAGTTAAATAAGATGGATTAGTTCCACAAAAACCGCATGAGTGAACGGTATGACATGAAGAAGATTATTAAATGCTGTGTAGGATAATTTAATGCAATTCTGATTATATTAAATGCTGGGTCAATCCATGCTGCATATCACATACCGTTTCTCTGCGTAAAAATGGCTCGCATATTAAGTTTACCTTTGCTACTGAAGTACATATTACTTCTATTGATGTACATTAAACTGCATATAGACTGATGATTAAAACTGCAAATTCACTCAAGTATTATCCTTTTTGCTTCCGGTATTCTCTGTGCACGCTGTCGCGTCAAGATAGCATTTTCAACCCTGCGTTGTTGTGTAATTCCGAGTCGTTTAAGTCCTATCATTTCTTGAAGTGTAAATTTGGTGTTGAGACCCTATAACTTTCTATTAAAATAAATCAATTTTAAACTTAAAAAAATGGTCCAACGCAAATTTATATTAGGATACTTTGTCAATTATTTCTTTATTTATGCCTTATTCCATGCCCATTCCATCAATGCCAGCAAGGCCAAGCAGCTGCATGTGACGGCGCCCCGGGAGCCTGCAGCATTGGCTGCTGGTCTTCTTCATGTCTGATCACTCGGCTGGCAGATTCAAGCCGGTGAATCAAAATTATGTCCACACACTAAATTATCTGAGCTTATTTATGTGTGTTAGCATCTGATTATGAGTACATCATTCAGCTCTGAGGGAAGACTGTTGTCTTCTGACACTGTTTCTTTTTTGAGCCACCTCATGACATATGCAGTGATCCAGCCTGGCTGACTTGAGTACATTTCACCCAATTTCTTTTTGATATTCAAAAAAGGCCTCGAAGAAATTCTACGACGATCTCTACAAGCAGAAATAACGAAGTTCATCTTCACGTGATGTCTCAGCATGACCTTCAGCCACACACAAACTAAAACTACAATGTTGTTGATATTTAAAAATGACAATAGCCCGTGAACGCTATTGCTTATATTTAGCTGTTGACTTCAACGCATGTGAGCGAATCTGTTGATTCTGTTTATCAGTGAAAACCTATTTTCTTTCTTATTCTGATAAATTAATGCGCAACTGTGCTAGTTTTACAGAAATATCTAAGGTAATTTTTATAGCTATGTTTGATATAATACTTTTGTGATTCCCCGCTATTATTTTCGTCTAAACAGCAAAATGAATCTGTACCGTCAAATCATGGCCAGACATTCATTTAATCATAATGAATTTACAGATAGTACTCTATTCTCATTGCTACTCTTCTATCTCTTTTGCCAGTAAACATTCTCACGGAAAAGCTTGGCTGCAAGACACATCTTATAAGAAGGATTTCAAAAAACAAAATGACTTACTTTGCGATACTCCATTATTGCACATCGATCACCGCCATTCCAGCGTCTGTGTGGGCTCCATTCAAGACGAAATCATCTTCTTGGCCTGTTGTGTGTTTATTTCATCAATATTTGGCTTTATTTAAGTATTTCAATTGTCTTTTACAGGTATATTAATCTCATTTAAGTACTATATAAACAGTCAAAAACACACATAAGTTTAAGTGAAAAAAGCTAATAAAAAAGAAATCCATGGAGCCCTAAAAGAGTTTTTCACCTCTTTCTGCTGTCAGACATTGTTGCCATCCTTGGTCCATCCCACGATCCTTGTTTGGCCTGCATAGATGACCAAGCAAATCACTGTTCATTACTTTTCATGAGCCAAAACCTTCATACAATAAATCATGGGACCTTCAGAAATTCAATACAGATTATTGTCAACATCCTGTTTAATTACTTCTCAGATCAATTCAAAAAGCACGGTTAGCCATAAATACTCTCCGACAGGCATTGCTTTTCAGTATGTAATTCACTTGGCATCGTGCTGGTTGCTCCAGCACGTGCTGATTACAACTGGCACGCTCTGAATCAGTGACCACCAGCTGGCTCACTGCCTCAGCGACCACCAGCCACCTCAAGAGTTAAGTGACCACAGCGCCTGAGCCTTGGCATCGGTTTACAAATAAGCATTCT
>BPLR01019010.1:0-72188 GCA_021605095.1 Caerostris extrusa | reverse complement strand
GAGTTAGTTGTAAGAAAAGAATTGAATGAATGAATTGACAGAATAAAACGAATTAGTTGTTAAAGGAAATAAACCAGTAAAATAATTTCTTAATTTAAATAAAGAATATTTACATTCAATGATTTAAAATATGTATGTTCTTATTGTTTAAAATACATTTATTATGTTTGTTTTCCGTATAATTAACTCAAAATTGTTGTACATAATATATTATTAATGGCCAGC
Source organism: Caerostris extrusa (assembly GCA_021605095.1). Classification (NCBI taxonomy): domain Eukaryota; kingdom Metazoa; phylum Arthropoda; class Arachnida; order Araneae; family Araneidae; genus Caerostris; species Caerostris extrusa. The sequence continues at coordinate 71,963 of BPLR01019010.1, read as the reverse complement.
AGCTCTTTATTTTAATAAACTATCCAATAAAATACGTAAAACAACAGATTTTGATTTTTGAAAATATTTCTTCAAAACTTTTTGTTGTCAAAATTTAATTACTAGTGAAAATTATTTTTAAGTATTGTGTAAACCAAAATATTTACATTTTGTAGCGCCAATATTTTTAAATAATTAAGACTTTTGGTTTTGAACATACTTTAAAATAATAAAATATATAAAAATTAAAAATAATAATAAAAAATAATAAATAAAAATAAAATGATACAATAAATAAAAATTCTTTAAATGTTCAGCTGAAGAACCCGGATTGTAATATAAAGGAAATTTTATATGCTGTAGATCTGAATGCAGTGATGCAGATAAATGTAAAGAAATCTGAAACAAGTAATATAAAAAAATTTTTTTTTTTTAATGTCAGTTCCTACTTTCTTTATATTGCAGAAGAGACCTTTATAAATAATTTTCAATTTCATTTTGGAAAGTTTATCTGGAGCCATCTATTGGTAGATCTATATGCAACTTGAGATCTAAAAAAAACTAAAATTAATTCATTAAATTTAATTAATGAATTAACATTTGAAAAAACTGTATTAACATGTGTCATCCACTACAAATTAAAAATTATTTGAACTTGAGTGAATGAATAAAAAGTATTTTATGAACGATTGAAAATTTGAACAAGATATATATAGAATGTGAGCTAATGAAGGAATTGAAAAGATAATTATAGAGAAATAAAAGAATAAGTTTAATGTTTATTCGTTAGAAGTTCTATGTTTACTAATTAAAATAATAAGTATTAATAATATAATTAAATATTAAAAAATAATTAAATTAACATATTTTAATGTTATACTAATTAAAATAAGCGATAAAAACATATTAATTTATCTTTTAGTGCAATCTGTCATGCAAAGAATATTTTATTAATGCTTTATTCGTACATCAGATGATGAAACCAGAACATATAGTTTTTGCAACTATTTATTTATAAAGGTTTCCTAAAATTTTTAGGGAAACTTAATAATATTATTGAAAAATTGGTTAACACAACAAGTTACCCGTAAAATTAAAATCAGTCTATATCAAATTAAAATTCCGTCTATTTATGTAAATTTATTTTTAATGTCAGCAGTATATTTCTAACTTCAATTATATCATAAAATAGCTGATTTTATAAAAGCTATACCTACTGATATTTTATAAATTGTATGTACAAATCTCACAGATTCATACACGATAGAAATAAATCAGACAATTTTCGACAATTCTGGTACGATTTCAAAGATTTAGTAAGTATAACCAAAAATCTTATTCGTGCCTATTGATAAAGCAACGTTTCATGATAATAAAAAAATGGTTGTGTCTGTAGGGAGAACTTTGAGAATTTAAATGATGAATGTATTCAAGAATCCCCACAATGAAATGAAAGAAGTGATTGATGCAGCAAATTTGGTGGTGATGACATCTGGGTAGAAATCAAATTCGTTCAAAAGATGAGAACACAGATGGAAATGATATATTTTATATTTCATTCTCTAAAGCATATAAAAGCATACATTATTGAAAAACTTTTATTTAAGCAATAACTTTCAAATCTAAATGTTAATATCACAAAATGTATGACTATTTCTACTGAAAGTTAATGAAAAATTAACAAATTTAGAGAAAATTTAGATAAAAGAAATAAAAAAAAAAATGGCAGAAGAACACTCAAATGGTAAGGGAATTTTTATTATCCCATTTAAAAATGCTTACGCAATGCAAATAATAATAATAATATACATTACTTGGCAGTTTCTTTTGATTTTTCAACAGTTTCGACAGGAAGACAAATTCTTTTGATCTTTAGAAAGTGTAGAAAATTTTCAGCTATCTGGCTTTAGGTGCCGAGACCTGGCGGTGCCCATGGATTAGTGTAGTGATTCAGGAATGATTGCAATGATTCGGCTGCCGACCTTAGCCCGTAAAGAAGGAAACCCTGTTTCAGCTGCCAGCAGACAGCCAGCCTTGGCACACCATAGGGCCGTTGCGCGTATAGAAAAAAATCCTGATATATCTTTTTATACAAATTATTATGTCTTGTTTTAAAGCCCATATATAATCAGTATCTTTGTCTTAATATTCAATATTATAAGATTAATATATTTTAAAAATGAATAAGCAAGTGTTTTTTGGTATTGAATTTTTACATTATAATTTATATACATCAAAATATTTATTTTTTTTTTTAATTTTCCTCAATTACACTTTTTCTTACAAGTTTCGCCATTTTGTTACTGTTTGCTTTTAAGTATACGGCAATAATTCAATGGTGTTATGGATTGGTTACAAAAAATCCATAGGTTGGGAAGAACTTTACGTTGTGCTCTATGAAAAGGAGAAGATTTAGTGACCCACAAAGTTGTGGTGCAAAGACTTGTGTGTAATCTAATAATCCCTGTATTTGTTCATGCGATAATGTTGAACTGCAGAGTTACGGTAGCAAAGTGTTTAGATTAAAGGTTCTGGCATTCGAAAACAATCTTTGCTTATTTCTAAAAGAAACATTTTAATTGAATCCTTTACTTGTAACTAGTTATTTGACTAGTAAAATTTTAATTTGTATTAAAGGAAAATTATTTGCGACAAAAAACAATAAAAGATATCTATCTACATTGTAATTATTTCAAAAATATTATATTTGTTTTTAATGATAAAAGATATCTATCAAAAACAATAAAAGATATCTATCTACATTGTAATTATTTCAAAAAATATTATATTTGTTTTTAATGATAAAAGATATCTATCAAAAACAATAAAAGATATCTATCTACATTGTAATTATTTCAAAAATATTATATTTGTTTTTAATGATAAAAGATATCTATCAAAAACAATAAAAGATATCTATCTACATTGTAATTATTTCAAAAATATTATATTTGTTTTTAATGATAAAAGATATCTATCAAAAACAATAAAAGATATCTATCTACATTGTAATTATTTCAAAATATTATATTTGTTTTTAATGATAAAAGATATCTATCAAAAACAATAAAAGATATCTATCTACATTGTAATTATTTCAAAAATATTATATTTGTTTTTAATGATAAAAGATATCTATCAAAACAATAAAAGATATCTATCTACATTGTAATTATTTCAAAAATATTATATTTGTTTTTAATGATAAAGATATCTATCAAAAACAATAAAAGATATCTATCTACATTGTAATTATTTCAAAAATATTATATTTGTTTTTAATGATAAAAGATATCTATCAAAAACAATAAAAGATATCTATCTACATTGTAATTATTTCAAAAATATTATATTTGTTTTTAATGATAAAAGATATCTATCAAAAACAATAAAAGATATCTATCTACATTGTAATTATTTCAAAATATTATATTTGTTTTTAATGATAAAAGATATCTATCAAAAACAATAAAAGATATCTATCTACATTGTAATTATTTCAAAAATATTATATTTGTTTTTAATGATAAAAGATATCTATCAAAAACAATAAAAGATATCTATCTACATTGTAATTATTTCAAAAATATTATATTTGTTTTTAATGATAAAAGATATCTATCAAAAACAATAAAAGATATCTATCTACATTGTAATTATTTCAAAATATTATATTTGTTTTTAATGATAAAAGATATCTATCAAAAACAATAAAAGATATCTATCTACATTGTAATTATTTCAAAAATATTATATTTGTTTTTAATGATAAAAGATATCTATCAAAAACAATAAAAAGATATCTATCTACATTGTAATTATTTCAAAAATATTATATTTGTTTTTAATGATAAAAGATATCTATCAAAACAATAAAAGATATCTATCTACATTGTAATTATTTCAAAAATATTATATTTGTTTTTAATGATAAAAGATATCTATCAAAAACAATAAAAGATATCTATCTACATTGTAATTATTTCAAAAATATTATATTTGTTTTTAATGATAAAAGATATCTATCAAAAACAATAAAAGATATCTATCTACATTGTAATTATTTCAAAAATATTATAAAAAGATATCTATCTACATTGTAATTATTTCAAAAATATTATATTTGTTTTTAATGATTCATACAATTTTTATTCTTGTTCTATTCGGCAAAAAAAAAAAAATTTTATAAATTGCATACATCAGTTGTTATTTATCACATAAAATAAGCCATAAAAATCAAGTTACATTATATATAGATTTTACAGGAAGTAGATTCAAGTTGAGGATTTCGGAAATGCTCTTCTAACACACAACTAATACAAAAAAAAAATGAGGCACGCACTTGTAATCCCAGAGGGCTCAAGGCATTGCCACCTTCTCCAAGACCTCATCAAGCTTTAATCTTTGCTTTAGCACTTGCGCTGATTACAGGATGCCTTCATATCCGCTCCCAACCATAACTGGTACACCACTCCAGCAAGTACCTAACTTGCCTTCGTGGTAATCGTGATTTATGATAACAGTGGAACTGAAGAGCTAACAGCAAAAATGGCGAAGCTTAACTGCTCGGACCTCAATGAGTTACCAGGATAAAAACAACAATAAAACCTTATGAGTTGTGGTAAAATAACCTTTTTTCCTAAAAGAATACTGCTACTACTACACCACATCATTGTGACTAGAGTTGAAATGTCCCTATATAGTTTGGGAATGGTGTGGGTGAAATTGAATGTACACACGATGATTGACACGACACAAAATTCACATTTGGCATTACAGAAGCTGAACAATGAGGAACATTTTTCCAGTAACAGTAGAAAATATTAAAAATAAAAATTTAAAAAGGGAAAAGAATATGAAATGCGAGTATATATAAAAAAAAATACATAAGGTGAATTATTGGAAAAATTTAAAAACAATGTTAAACACGGTATTGGAGAATATATAATTCAGAGAGCGGAAGGAATATTCATCAAAGCAATTAAAGTGCATTGAAAGAATAATTAGAAGATGAGTAACAGCTAAAAAATAATCAGACAGTAGAACCAGATGCTGCAAAGTTATGAACAACGGAAGTATAGAAGTGCAGGAAGGTATTACATTTTAGAAGAGATAATAAATAAAATACATAGATAAGTAATTGGTATCCCCATAAACAATATTAGCGAATGCGCAAATTAAAGATTAACTTTCGTATGTAATAAAATAAGTTGTTTTAAAATTAGTATAAATAAGGTTTTTTATAGATTTGAATGAAAAATACGTAGCTTTTTGATCTACCCTTTTATAAATCGGTGATTGATAGATTCACAAATATCCCGGCTGGCGATAAAGGAAATACTGTACTTCCTGAAAGGACTTTAAAGGAAATTGTCTCATCATGTGCTTATGGTATGGAAAAAAAAGCAACAAAAATAAAGCAGCTTCATTATCTGCGTAAGACGTTTTACATCATCATCATCATCATCAGTGGCATTAACATCATCATCAGCTCTACAGCCCCATGGTGGGTCAAAGCCTTCTGCCTAATTTCAGAATTTGATACAGGAAATGAATTTCCTTTACGGAGTAGGGTTGTCAGCCCCAACTCCAACGATCAATAATTAATCATAATAGACCGGGACTTACGATTTAAAAAGTGGAAACCGAACCACTACAAACATTCATGGTACCGCCGGGGCCTGAACCCGAAAACCTATGACATGGTGCGCCAAAACGCTAGTCACTCGGCCATCAGGCCTGAAACGTTTACATACATTGTCTTAATCTTCATGGAGTATCTTCGCATCTGAAAGTAGTGGCTGTAACTTATGCTTTCACTGAATATCAACCTTTAAGCCAAGTGTCAAAAACTAATCTGTATTACTTTGACACTTACAAATTTGCTTAAAAATTTCATTTGAAATCAAATTTCGTAAGGTTATTAATTTTTGTAAAAGTATTTATGCTATTTTTATGGTATAGTTGACATCTTCTTGAGTGCATAAGTTCTTATTCACTTTAAGTTATTTGCGGTGTCGTAATATTAATACTAAGTCCCTATTTTCTCCATTTTTTTTTTATTAAATTCTTCTTATTTTTTTGACTAATAAATTTTCGTGTTTTTAGTGGAGATATTTACGATCTTAAAACACTCTGTGAATAACATAGTAGCTGATAAATTATTCAAATATTTGGCGGCGGCGAATTTTGAAAATTGCGACAAAATCTAATTTACGACCTAAATGGTTTTATCAATGTTTTTCAAAAATTATAACAAACTGTATTGAGTGGAATATTTTTACAAGTTTTATTAGTGAGTCATTAGCAATTCATGAATATTTCAGGTAACTTTTTTATAAAAATATACAAGAATTTTAAAGAAATAATCTGCGCGTAATGTCTTTATGATAATTTCTTGATAGATTAAACAAAAAACAAAATAACGGATAAAAATACAAAACGGCTAATAAAATATCTTATGAAATCTGAAAAGATTTTATAGAAAAAAAGATTTTTCTATTGATTTTCAATTATACAGTTTTTTTGATTTAATAAAAAAAAAAAAATTATGCATAATTTTATCAAAGTATGTGAAACATTTTGTTGCCCTATCTAATAATTTCTTTTTCTTTACAGAAGCTAAAGCTTACAGAGTTTGCAATGAAGATGGCGTATGGCTGTGGGAAATTGGACTAACTATGACGCATGCGTGAATTTCACGATATATATTATTGAACACCGGTAATTAACAATTTTATAATAAACAATTTTTTAGATATATATTATTGAACATTATACGAGGTATGGGAAGAGAAATTGAGATAATAATATGATTGTAGATAATATGCATTGAAGGTTTGAAGAATAGATAAATAATATGCATTGAAGGTTTGAAGCATGGATAAATAATATGCATTGGAGTTTCCTTAAAACTGTGAAATCGTGTGCTTGGAAAAAATGCAAGTCAATCTGACAGATGTATTCGACTAGAAATAGACATGATTAAATTATTATTTATTTTTCGTTATGATGAGCAACATGCAACGTTGATTTTTTTCATATATTTGCAAAAATCCACTACAGGAGTCTGTGGAAGTTAGTAACGCGTATTTTGAAATAATATTAACACAATCCACAACCTACATAGCAAAACCCCACCTTAAAATATATTTAAAAGTTCCAAGCTTCACCATGTCAATGGGTCATTTGTTTGCAGCGTATTGTAACCAGATGTATTAATAGATATTGTTACATAATATTGCTATATGGAAAACTCTCATTGCCCTATATAGAGTGCGTTTTAAAAATAAATTAAATAACAATCTGTCTGGATTAGCTCTCTTACTTTCAATGTACACTTGTGGCTATATAAGTTAAAAAGAAGTTGGCGGACCCTTATAAAATTTAGCATGAAAGCTTTTATCAAAAAATATTCTGTTAGTTGAAATTGAGTCATGATTGAATAATACATAAAGCCAATAGAGAGCGAAGTTGTGAGTCTATAAAAAAAAAAAGTTCCTATATAAAGTTCAACTGATTCAGAAGGACAAAGAGCTGGCTTTTACGTCACTGTCAAAACAAATATCAGCAACTGTTGGAGTTTCAAAGGTAAAGAATCTTTGGGATGATAAAGGATGGTTGGTTATTTCGACTAGTTTCTAATAATCTGTACTTTCTGATAATATTAGGAGAGGGTGTGGGGACCAGTGCACGATAGTGTATTCATACACAGAATGCAATTTGCCAAGACGTTCTAAGCCAATAATCTGGAAGAGAACCTCATCCTCCCACAAACGCACACACAGGCTACTGCAACATTGTCCGATATTCGAGCATAATTGGCATGTTCTGTATAGGTTCCAATGTCTGATAGTACCAATGCGATAGTACCAATACCTTTGCCTGACAAACATTTACTATAGAGATACCTATTACCTGTTCTGCCCTTGACAACCATCCCACTGTCGCTTCCATTTCGAGTGCTAAGTTCGATGGTATTTCTCTGACAGATAATTAGTTTCTGTTTTAAGACCGACTACAAACTTTTTCTACAAACTTGTCGTGTCTGCACTTGTGTACCTCTTACCCCTAAGACGAAACTAATTAAAAGTTGTAGTCCATATAATATATATATACAGAGGGCAGATATATGTATATATACCCTCTGTTAATACAATTTTAATATCTGGTTCTAACTCTAATTTATTTATGTGCTCGGTTTTAATTGGTATCATTACAGATAACTCTATTTTACATATTTATGGTAAGATTATATTCATTGCTATGTTTACTAAATCGAGATATTCAGTTTTCAATATCCATCAATTATGAAGAGATTTTTATTTAAATTCGAATAGTAGCTTTGTTCTTTCACTCCTGTCATTAAACTGTTCTTGAGCTGCAATCGAAAAATGAAATATTCTTGCATTAGACATTTCACCAAAGGAAGAGTTCCTTTGCTTTCCCTGTCTTTGTTTGTGCTCATGTGATTTAAAGCTGTTGCCTTTATGATGTTGAGCTCCTCACCCGATACTGAAACCAGTCACACCGACCAATGAAAGAACCTCACACAATCATATACTCTCGTGACCGTGAGCCTCAAGTGTCGCTTTGCTTGTTCCTTGAGTTACCTGTACCCAACTTCGGAGACCACTACACTAAAAGAAAAGAGGCCCCGTGAAAAGCGAAAGTTTAGTGCTTAGTATAGGGCGTCTCATTGCATCCACACACTTATGATATATCGGGATGTCATTCATTATGATACTCAATTTCTAGTAATGATACATGGCACCATGGCAACCTATCTGAAAGTTCGTGATATTTTTCAGCCATATGTGTTTCATTTCACAGCAGGGCTTCTACTAGGCAATTTCCATCAACACTCAGTTTTATTGTGTAAAAAGATATGTTAAAATGTTGCGTTTAACACTAATGAAACAAATCTATGCTAAAGACGTTGACTGAGATCCTTATTGACTTATCAGACACCACTACACATTTTATACATATTGAACACTTCTTTGGCCACCATCACTTATCTAAGATTAAGAATTTGTTTTGTGTCCTGGAACGACATATTTTACAGGATTAAGAATTTTGTCGCTCAGAGCAATTAACTGCATTGCTTTTAAGTTACTACAGTAAGTGTAATACGTCTGGTTAAACTTCAATGTCTTCTGTAAACCTTTTGGCAGTTATGAGAAATTTATTAAATTCTTATGTCGAAACTTTAATGCTTCTAATTTAGTACTAAAATTAGTTAATTACATTTCTTTTAAGTTATTACTAACCTGTTTACAATAAGTTCAATACCTCTGGTTAAACATGAATGTCTAAACTTCAATGTCTTCTCTACACCTTTTGGCTGTTGTGAGAAATTTATTAAATTCTTACATCGAAACTTGAATACTCCTAATTTAGTATTAAAATTATTTAATTACAATACTTTTAAGTTATTACTAACATGTTTGCAATACATAGTTTGGTTACACTTCAATGTCTGATATTATTAGCTAGTTCTTGAAGTATCAAGAGAAAAATAAAGAAAATTCTTCCTCTTGAATGGAAATAATGACGTATTTGTGCCAAGACTTGATGTCTTTTCGGTTCAGCAGTAAACAACAAATTGGAAATTCCGCGATATATAATGACAAGTTCGCTTCATTGAATCTATCACGCGAAATAGTCTGATTGTTGCTCCCAATGTGCTCGCAATCACTCGCTCAAACAATCAATTTCAGGTTTGTTTGTTTCTTGTTTCGCTTCTGCACAAACATGCAGAATTTATTTTACGTTCCGGCTGAGAGACGGCAATTGGTGTGTCTGAATAAACTGCAGCTTCTTCCTGGAAAACTGGCATGAATATTTATTTTGATCTTTTCGAATAAGTGAGATGCATCTGAATTATTTTGAATATATTTATTGGAGTTACTTATCTAAGATGGATATTTATTAAGAAAAATATTTTGTTCCATTTTGTCTAAATTTTACAATTTATTATTTATGTGTATGCGATTTCAAATTATATACAATATATATATATGTAGTTTCGAGTTTTATTTAAAACAAATTTTATTACAGTAATTTATTTAACATTTATTGTATACTAAATAAATATACAATATTTGTATTGTTATAAACCATAATTCTAAATTTTTTTCTGGAAAAGCAATTACCAGTATTTTTGATTAATATATCAACAGTTGAATTTCAAAAACTTCATAATTCAATACAGTTCTAAAATAATAGTTTTGTTTATATAGCAAGATAAACTGAAATCATAGTTCAATAATTAACTCATTTTCCTATTAAAAACAGCATTAACCACTGGATTCAAAAGGAATCTATTAAAATTTAAATTCATTTTTTTATACTTAGCTAATGCAATTTATTATTACATTGAGTTAATTCATAATAAAATCCATATTTTCCAAATAAATATAACACGCGTTATTATTAAACATTAAATACCTTTCTTAATTAGTTAGCATAGTTTTAATAAAGATTAGCAGCCAAATAAGGTGCGGAAAACGATATATTTCTATGAAGCGGAAGTTGAAATATTAATCGAACAAAAGAAAATTCTTCCTCCTGCACGGAAATAATGACATGTTATTGCCAGGAATGATGTCTCTTCGTTTCAGCTGCAAACAACAAATTGGAAATTCCGAGATATATAATGACAAGTTCGCTTCATCGAATCTATCACGCGAAATAGTCTGATTGTTGCTCGCAATCTCGCTCAAACAATCAATTTCGGGCTTGTTTGTTTCTTGCTTCACTTCTGCACAAACATGCAGAGTTTATTTTACGTTCCGGCTGAGAGACGGCAATTGTTGTGTCTGAATAAACTGCAGCTACTTCCTGGAAAGCTGGCATGGATATTTATTATGATCTTTTCGAATAAGTGAGAAACATCTGAATTATTTTGAATACATTTATTGGAGGCTATTTATCCGAGATGGATATTTATTAAAAATATTGTCCACTTTTGTCTAAAAATTTTTTTATTTTAAATTAAATTTAAATTATTGTTTATGAGAATGACAATAATTAAATTTCAATAAACAATAATTCTCATTTAATTATTGTTTATAAAAATGAGAATGACAATAATTAAAAATTATATACAATATAGATATGTAGTTTCGAGTTTTATTTAAAACAAATTTTATTAAAATAATTTAGTTAACATTTATTATACACTAAATAAGTATACAATATTTGTCTTGTTATAAACCAAAATTTTAAATTATTTTCTGGGAAAACAATCACCAGTATTTTTAAGTAATATATCAACAGTTGAATTTCAAACTTAACTTCATAATTCAATGCAGTACTAAAATAATAGCTTTCATTACATATCAAGATAAACTGAAATCATGTGTCTTTTCAATAATTTTAAAACTCATATTTCCTATTAAAAACAGCATTAAACACTGGGTTGAAAAGGAATCTATTAAAATATAAATTCATTTCTTCTACTGAATAAATGCAATTTATTATTACATTGATTTAGTTCATAATAAAATCAAAATTTTTCCATATAAATATAATACACATCATTATTAAACTTTAAATATCTTTCTTAATTAGTTAGCGTAGTTTTTAATAAAGATTATCAGCCAAATAATATGCGGAAAAGCGATACATTTCTATGAAGCGGAAGGTGAAGTATCAAGAAAAAATAAAGAAAATTCTTCCTCCTACATGGAAATAATGACATGTTTGTGCCAAGAATTGATGTCTTTTCGGTTCAGCTGCAAACAACAAATTGGAAATTCCGAGATATATAATGACAAGTTCGCTTCATCGAATCTATCACGCGAAATAGTCTGATTGTTGCTCGCAATCTCTCGCTCAAACAATCAATTTCGGGCTTGTTTGTTTCTTGCTTCGCTTCTGCACAAACATGCAGAGTTTATTTTACGTTCCGGCTGAGAGACGGCAATTGTTGTGTCTGAATAAACTTCAGCTTCTTCCTGTAAAACTGGCATGGATATTTATTACGATCTTTTCGAATAAGTGAGAGGCATCTGAATTATTTTGAATACATTCATTGGAGGCTACTTATCTGAGATGGATATGCATTAAAAAAATTTGTTAGCCTTTGCTTAAAATGTTTTTATTTTAAATAAAATTTAAATTATTTTTATGAGCATGCCATTTGAAATTATATATATATATAAATAATTATGCATTTTACATGTTTTTGTCTAAACACTTTTTATGAGTATGCCATTTCAAATTATATACAATCTATATATGTATTTTCGAGTTCTATTTAAAACAATCTTTTATTAATATGTCTTGAGTAATATTAATTATATATTAAATAAATATACAATATTTTTGCTGTTATTAATCAAAATTATAATTATTTTCTGGAGATCTATCACCAGTATTCTTAGGTATTATATCAGCAGTTGAATTTCAATTAAATATAGTGCCAACAAATAGCTTCTATTATATGTAGCAAGATAAACTGAAAACATGTGCCTTTTCAATTAATTTATGAGTCTTATTTTTCCATTAAAACTGTATTAAATACTGGATTCAAAGGAATCTATTAAAATGTAAAAATATATTTTATTAAATAAATTTCATTTGATTAATTTACATTTGATACTCACATCTTTATCTAATGTACATGAAAATTGGAATTTGATTTCAAAAACTCCTGTTATTGCTTTGAAAAACGAATAGATCGTAACGTGTTCCTATAATTAAATAGAATCATTTGGTAAATTTTCCCAATCTTTTCCAATGCGACACTGAAATGTAGTTACACTCTAAAGTCAATCCGTCGATATTATTCTCGAGTAATATCTAGAAAAATTCATTAACCTACAGTGTCCTTTTGCACATTATAAAGCAGAAAACGAGATCAATGAATTTATAAGTTAAACGTGCAGAAATATAAGTAATTCACATTATTGACGAAATATAAATATTTAATAATTAAATCGATGAATTAAATAAATTATTAATCTTATAGTTTACTAATTATTTAGATAATGATCACTATAAAATTAACATTCGTAGATTTCATCGCAAAAACATTTTTATTTGTATCTGAAATAATTAATAACTTTTCCTTCCCCGTGTGTGTGTCAGTAGTGATTATAATAGCCCCACTGTAGCCCATGTATGTCCTAAAAAGGCAACTAAAAATGGGTATCCAGTGTTCGGTGAGTATAACAGGGTGGGGGTACAGTCAGGCTTCTTCCTTTGGGTATCCCATTTCTTTCTAATGTAAGGTCAAGACAAAAAGTAGCTACATTTTTTACCTTTAACCATGACTTGTCGGTCTAAGTACACACGGGTTTATTGACTTGGTCTATGTGTTTGCTGTCGACCAAGTGATAAGAAACAACAACACAGCTTTTTTCTGTATATATTTCATAAAAGATTTTTCATTCAATAATTCAGATCATATGCAGTAAATAATTATTATAAATTCACAATTCATAAGATATTGCATAAACCATTTGCACAAAAATCCCAGATAAAAGTTTCCAAAAAATTGCTGTAATTTTTCTATCTTTAGATATTCTTATAAACCATTTAAACCAAATACCAAGATGACTTTTTAATAAAAAAAAGTACTCTGCACTTTCCATTAATAGATTTCTAATAAAATATTTTTATCCAATAACCCAGATCACGTAAATTAAAAATAAATTAGTGTAAATTTGTCATCTATAGATTTCACACAATCCATTTCCATCCAATAATACAGAAAGCATCTATCATTACTCTGTTTACCGCTAAAACAAATTGATTAGAGGAGTGTTGAAAAAGAAGAATATATTGCTAAATATAGAATTTAATTACTACACGTTCAAATGAAGACAAATTTGTCCGATGCTCACGCTTCAACGAATTAACGAGAACCATCGAACACCGAAATATGAAGGGGAAATTATTCACCTTATCTTTTCATTTGTTTCAGGGCGTACCCAAGGCACCTCTGACCGTGAGCCTCATTTTGCTGGTGTGCTCTTTAATATCTCTTTTCTTTCTGGCTGTCACCATCTTTATTTTCTTTTATTTCAAGTAAGTGGTTTTATTCATGTCATGCAATTCATTGTCCTTTCTTTTAATTTTTCTTTCTTTCTTCATGTCTAGTGAGTTTTGAAAGATGATTAAGTTTGGGAAACTTTTAAGCGATTTCTTGGGTTATTGAGTTTTCAGGTGATGATTTAATTGGACGGTGGAATTTTTAAATTGCATTTTTTCCTTTTTTTGTTTCTTAAAAAGAATTATTTTTGAATGGTTGGGGGCATGTATTGTAATAGTTTTAGCGTTAGATAAAAATTGATAAGTTTTATATTTTTAGATTTAAAATTTTTCTTTTTTTGTTACAGGAAATTGTTATTTTTTTTTAACTATGGTGATTTAATTAGTTAAAAGATGATAAAATTATATATTTTTTTAGAAGAAGGATAGGATAAGAATTTTTAAAATATTAAGAATGGTATGAAAATAAAATACATCATTTTAATTAAATGATTCATTTACAATTGCTAGCATTTAAGAAAGACCTTCACATTTTCAAATGAAATTAAATAAAAAACTAAATAAGTACAATATTTTTTTTCTCTCTTAAGTCTAAATTACATAAACCCTTGTAGAAAGTAAATAGAACTTCAGTTTGTCAATATGGATTTTTGCAGTTTATAAATATTTATTTTGAAAGTTCTTGCATTAAAAATTGTTTAGTTTTGCCCTTTGTAAAAAAAAATCGCATGATAAATCTCAACGTTAAGAAATAAAAAATAATAAACATTGTATAAGCATTTGGAAGTCGTATGTGCAAATTTTGAAGTGGTAAATATATTACAAAACAGTTTTGTTTCTTTGTCTTCATGTGAAATCTCAAATAACCAAATATCAAAAATAAAAAATAAAAAAACTGTTAGATAGTATCCTTTATTTCCTTTAAAAAATTTTAACTTTATTTTATTATTACTTTTAAAATATAAATTATATTTTAAAATTTTTTTATAAAGTTTTAATCATAATTGAGTAACATGATAGCATATGGAAACTTGTAAATAAAAGCTTTATTTTCCCAAATATGGTGTTGCAAATGGTGTGTATATGGTTAAGGTTTACGGTATGTTAATACGGCTAATATTTAGTGTTAATATTAGTATAACCTAAATATTACCCATAATTTAAATTAAATTATGGGTTTTAATATTTAGAATGGTGTTAAATGTGGTTAATTTTTCATGATTTCCATATAAATTTAATAGCATCCTTCACTCTATTTTTAGGTCTCTGCAATGTTCAAGACTGAGGGTTCATAGAAATCTGGTCGTTGCTCTCATAATCCATTCTTTAATGCTGGTGATCATTTCTCTGCCCATTGTAGGAGGACCAGACATACCTTCCTACAGAAATCTGGTAATTGTTGTTATTAATTGAAATATTTTTTATGCTTTAATGCAGCGTCTTTATAATAAATGGTCGGGTTTTAATTCAATTAAAATAGTTTTAATTAAATCAAATACCATAAGTATTTTGCATAAATTTTTCTAATGGATTTTTCAACTTTATTTTACGCTTAACCTCCATGCTTTTATGTGGAGGCATTAATATTCTACTTAAAAATACACAATTAAATTTTTAAGACCTTCTACTGTAATCAGTTATAAATTCAATACAATACAGAATAAATATTTTTAGCATAGCGATGATAAATAATAAGCTTAAGATATTCTGTAGTAAATGTAAGCATGTTATTAAATGGCAGTACTTTTCAGAGCTGGCTCTGCAAAACCGTGGTATCCATCAAAATGTATGCTGCATTGTGCAGTATCAACTGGATGTTTGTTGAAGGCATGTTGCTGCACAGCCGAATAACCACCAACATCTTCCAGAAGGACGCTCCCTTCAAGCTCTACTACCTTATTGGATGGGGTACAGTATGCCCAATAATTATTCGAATACCAGTACTAATATCAAAATTGCTCCAGAAAAATCACGTGGTTAAAGTATCGTTAATCAAGAAATATTCGTAGATCACTCATGAAAAATAGTTTTAGACATAAAAAGTAGTATAAAAGAAATATAAACATATATGATATCTATATTCCAGAAAAGGTTAGGATTTTTAATACAAAAACAAATCATTTCTACCAGCTTTTATAAATAACTAGCATATTGGTATAGAACTGATACGATAAAGGCTTTATTGTCTGTAAGGCAATAAATGCCCTACTACTAAGTTCTTATGTCCTCATATCCAAAAAGTGCATTAGGATTATTTAAATGTTCAAAAGTCATGGGCTGACTAGAGTCACACAAAACACTGTTTGGGAATCCACAAATCAGTTCTATAGAGTGGCCATGTAAACAGTCATGACCAGTCAAAAGTCTAAATAGATCCATCGCTGTCTTTCTTAGAAAATTGGAAATAATTCTCTCTTCCTCCAGAATTTTCCTCTATAGCGCTTTTTGCATCATATCTTGTTTAAAAAATTTTCTTAAGAGTCAAGTTAACAAACAGTTTAGTCATATGAAATGAAAAACGGTAGATTAATGTGTTGCTCTACCAAAGTTCCTTTTCTTAGCCAGTGTTGTGAGAAATGTCATTAAAAATATATGTAAAGAAATAAAGATTTGAGACCACAAATTAGTCGCTTTACATAAAAAATAAATTGGCTTAAAATAAAGCAATCAATTTTATCGAAATTTTCTTAATAATTTTTTACCTTGATCTGGTTAAAATTTATTTTTAAAAATATAATAGTTTTTAATTTGAAAATAAAGTAAAAAAAAAAAATTGTGCTGCAACTTTTTTTACCTTATTTTTTATTTTTATAAAGCCAGTTTTGTTTTACTCTGGTGCCATAGGGTGATGTGAAAATCTGCTGGTAATAAAAATAATGTTTTTTATTTGACTAAAAATATAATTAATATTTTTTCGTAATTTTTTTGCCTACGAAGTTTTGAAACTAAGCAATAAACTCGGAGAAAAAGTTTAACTTCTAAGTGTTATACACCTACATCCATCCATTTATATTATATAGATTTCTTCTATAACTCATACAATTTATACAATTATTTTCGATTAATATTCAAAAAGCTTTTTAACTCACTAAATAGAAATTGGAACTGGAAATTCAAAATACTTTTTATACTAGAATTTGTCTTCTGTAAAAATGTTTAGATGGTTCGTTAAACGATATCAGTGGTTCCTCGTTCCATTTATTGATCTGAAAGAAAGGGGTATCTGCACATAATACAATTTGAACGTAATACTTAGAGACAACATAAATTTCCTCGGTAGTTTTCCAGAAGACGGTATTGAATAATAAACATTTCTGCATACATTTACAATCATGCTAACTATTACTTTAATGCTGCTAGTTTGCCGAAATTATTTGAAATAAATGCATGCAGACTGTGATTTAAAATATAGCTGAACTGTTTCTACAATGCATTCGACACTATTTGAAATCATTAAACCATTATAATCTATAAAAACATTATCAATATTTTATTTTTAATAAATTCAAGACCTAACATACTGTAAAATTATGTATGCAATGTTTAATTTATTTTAATTTATTGATGGTTTCATAAAAAATGGGGCTATCTACCGATGGAGATGTTAACCTATTTGTAAGAATTCAGCATTTCTTAAGCTAAATTTTAAAAAATAGCTGAATAAACAGAAATAACAAATGCATTGGTATGTTTTTCTTTTACAGATTTATAGTGTCTAACTAAACTTATGTATTTAAAGTATTAATTTTGGAGCCGAATTTAAGTCAAATATGGCAGATAAATTAAAAGAATGTGCTAATTTTCATTATTAATAATAATGTATAAACATACAGAAATGATATGATATATCTATAAAAACAGATAATGTAAAACAGAGAAATGATATATCTGTAAAAATTTAAAATTTTATTTTCTATATATTTTATTTAAATTCCTTTAAAATGACATATATATTTATTATTATCATTATTGTTATTATTATTATTCTACAATTTTTAAAGCATTTATCTGGCCATGGACAGAAAGTTTATTATAAGATAGGCAATATCGAAAATGAAAGATGAAATTGATGAATATTTGAAATTCCCCAAACTCCTTATATCAATCTCAGTGATGGGGGCACAATAGCGGAAGAATGAATTTTTCATTCTAAAATACCATCAACAAAAATAAGAATAAATTAGAAAGTTGCATTAGAAATGTGGTATAATTTAATTTCAAGAATTTTAAGTAACTTTTGATTTGTACAGCAATATATACTATGATACAGATTTCAATAAATAAAGGTATTAATTTTAAGGAATGAATTTACATCATCAAATATGATATAAAAGTTATGAATGAGCTAATTTTAATTATTAATAATATTTTAATGATTTGTGAATAAATGTAATGATTTGTAAATAAATGTAATAATTTGTAAATTAATGTAATAATTTGTAAACAAAACATTTCTAAATAATTAAAAACAGTTGCTAATCAATTTAGTTATTGTTACAATCACATACTTACAATTATAGTTCAATTCCTGCTCTACAAATGAAATCAAATTCTCTTCAATGAAGAATGACTCAAAGTGTGAGCAGGTCTCATGATCACATAAATTAACGGTTTCATGTTCACATAAATTAATGGTTTCATGTTCACATAAATTAATGACTTTATGTTCACATAAATTATTGGCTTCCTGTTCACATAAATTAAAGCTTCAACACATTTTTGTCATCACTCGTAGTAGTGTAATTTTCTTTAATGTTATCAGTTTATTTCAATTCTTGCACAATTTCCATGTTGTATTCATGAAATATCCTTTTTTCCCAATGCGAAGACGTTTTCGAAATCTTCGCAGTGATTTTCTTGCAGATTCGAGCAAGCATTCCTTGCCTTTTCTGCAATCGCTTTATACTTTAGGTCTTCAATACCTGTCTGATACAACACTAGTTTCTTCACATTTCTTCACCAAACTTTTGAATCGCCATTCTATCGATAGTTCGTATATTTTTTTTTTTTTAATTTCATTCCATACACAATATGAACCGCAGAGTTTTTTTACGATGTTGGATGATGAAGCTCATTTCCTGTAACAAGACGGAAAAGAGTCTTTTTGATATGCACGTTGGCAGTATTAAAAATAATACTGCGGATTGATAAATGTCACTGTCCGTAGAACTTACTGCTATATATCTGTAATATAACTATTATCATTTGCTATAGAGTTATTATGAAATTAAGGGTATATTAATTTTCGGATTACATTAAATTTAAGCATTGATTAAAAAACAAACATATTATTTTTAAACATTCTTTGTCAGGAGTTAATTATTTTGATTGTGATATCATAAAGACACTAGATACATTATAATTTATAAGGTAACTTTAAGTCATTTTAGAGTGGAGCATAGGCCTGATGGCAGAGTGATTGGCGCTCTGGTGCCAGATGTCCCATGTTTCGAGTTCAGGTGGTGTCATGGATGAGTTCAGAGGTCGAAATACACTTTAAGCAGTAGGTCCCGGTCAAATATAAGTTGGGTGTGGGGCTGTCAATCCTACTCCGTAAAATTTCAGTGTTACGGAGCCAAGTCAGACTTCTACCCTACGGGTGCTCCATCACGAAAGAAGCTTGTCCCCCCTTTTCCTCCTTTCAGAGACCACATGGGGTTCTTGGGCCACATGTGTTCTAGATGTTGCTGTCTGCCAAGTTGGTTAAGAAACAACAACAGGGTGGAGCATTACAGCCCTTTTAAAAATGGCAAAAACACACTATAATTTAAATAAGTCATTGATTGTAATAAAAACAAACATTTGAGATTTTGTTTTGGATCAACGACGCATTACCTAATAATATAAAAATAAATTTATTAATAAAAAACTTATATCGTTAACATCACTGCTAAGACATTAACTTTATAGAAAATTAATAGATGTTATTGAAATTAACGAATAAAAATTTTACTATACTGTGATATAAAATTAAAAATTTATAAAGCCATCTAATATTCATAATTAAAATTGAAAAAAAAATTAATATTAATTAATTAAATAATATTTTTATGTACTTTAATTACCTGAAGGACTATATATACCAAAAAAAAATATTTCCTTCAAAGCAAATATGAAAGCGTTTTTCTGAGGTTAAAAATTGTGATTGTTTACTCTAGTATTTATAAAATATTTAGTACACCGTGTTTTTATAAAAGTAATTTATCTCGATGTGTGCATCATTTTAACTTGAAAAGGAAGTCTTTAAAAAGAGGAAAAACGAACTGATTAAATGATTTTTCCACTTTCTTAAAAAATTTCTTTTAGTATAAACACTTCAGGTTTTCAGAATTTCGAGCAAGGCAAACTTCAAATGAAAAGCTTTCATTGCATAAAATATTTCCCCGCTTTTAATTGGAAAACTTATAGAAAACTTTGAATTTTTTTCTTTCAATAATCTATTTTTTTTTCCTGTTAAAAATGGCGTGTTGAATAGAAAGTCGCCATGAGCTAGACAGTAAAACTTCAAAAGAATAGATTAAGAATTCATGCAGACAGCCTCGTTATCTTAATTTTTCACAAGCATAATATGAAGGAAGATCAAAATTTTGTTGTAGAACACCAAATTTCCCTGCAATATTACCTATTTTCTACATCAGCAAATATGTGCATTCGCTGTGCGTATTGAGAATGTTTTTTTTTTTTTTCCTTCTTAGTGCTAAACTATTAATATAGAATCTATTACAAAAATATAAGACAATGACCTGTTTAAATTGCTGATGAAGTATTTTAATTAAAATAAAAATAATATTTCCTATCAATACACGAAGTGTTAAATAAAATTTAACAAGATTCATTAAATACATTTTTCTGCAATATTAATATTCAGAAATGAAAAAATCATTTTGAATAAAATATTTTTTCTTATTTTCAATGACAAATTTACAGGACAATAGATATCACAAAAAAAAAAAATAATAATAGCAAAAAAATAAGATAGAAGCAAATGACATCAGGTAATCCATCCACTTAAATCTGGCAATCCAATAACGCTTGCATAAAGAAACAGGAGGAAGCAAGGTGAGACATATTCATTTCTTCCTGGTTATCACAAAGGATATAGAGAGGGTCAGGGAGTCGGTCCAATTCTGTGAAGGTGCTTGCGGAGGCAATTGTGACCACAGAAAACCGTAGCAATGTCCCGATTTTTTTTTTAGGCCATTCAGGGAAAGTCTATAAAGGAAACACGTCCTACCCGAATATTTGCGGAAAAACTGAATAACCATGTCGCACGACAGCTCCTTCCCGGCTAAAGACGGTACCGCCTTATCCGCCTCCAAGGATGGCATCCAATAAGTGCTACACCCCCACCTTTAATTGGCTGCCCTCCACTGCACCCAGTGAACAACGACATGCTATAAAGCATGCCGCATGAGTGTCCCCCACCTAAGAGGTAGGATCTCTTAGCCGTCTTAAGTAACGTTACCAGGGGGAGGTGGATCCATTCGCCCCCTGTCATATAAAATTATGAGATATCATGAATAGGATCGTACCAGGGCTTGTGACTGTTTCTAGTGTCAACATCCTCAAAGGAGCATTTAAGGGTCCGTTTAGTTATCCTCACTCTTGGGGACAATCCACCTGCGTTCCACAGCAGAACTCTCAGAAACTCACACTGAGAGACAGACTGAAGGCCGTATTTGTAGATCATTTTGCAGTATCAGACATTGCCCAGAGTGCACCACGAGGGAGATAGATCTACGTTGCATTCCATGAATAAAATTTAACAACAATATAACTAAACAAGTAATATAAAAAAAAAAAAAAAGTCCATTCCTACTTTTTTTCACTATATTGCAGAAAGTCCTTTATAAATAATTCTCATTTATTTTTTTAAGTTTATCAGGCGCCATCTATTGGTAGATATATGCAACTTAAATCTAAAAAAAAAACCAAAATTTAATTAATTAAATTTAATTACTGAATTAATATTTGAAAAAAACTGTATTAACATCAAGTGTCATCCACTACAAGTTAAAAATGTATTTGAACTTGAGTGGATGAATAAAAAGTATTTTATTAACAATTAAAAATTTGAACAAGATATATATAGGGAGAGTGTGAGCTAATAGAAGGAAATGAAAAAAAGTCGTATAGAAGCCAGTAACAAAATTATAGGGCCACACGGGAAAGAATGTTCTAGCAAATTGAAGAAATGTTCTAGAATATCTTAGAAATTCTTCATCTTTGGCTAATAGCACCATGATGGGCCAAGGCTGTCTGCATATTGGCAGATTCTGGAAAATTCCAGCATCGATTAAGTTAAATTTTTAGGGTCAAATTCCGGAATATTATCTCATTTCTCCATAATGAGTACTTTCAACCCATTATGGAGAATTGTTTTTACTATTGTATGTTGTTTTTGTACATTTGTTGAAAGAAATGACAGCACAGGTTTTGTAAGGGGTTTGAATTACAGGTAAGGCTTTGCTCTAATTCAATCATAAAGATAACTAAGGCTTTTCATAAAAACACTCTATCTTTTAAATTATTGTGTTGTTGATTCAGATGCATGATTGTGAGATAATCGTTAGAACTTTTTTATTTTTGCGTTCCCAATAGTAGCATATCGAATTTCCATATATAATTATTCGAGTTCATATAGCCATCCATTCGTTTCAGAACTCCTTTTATTGCATGTGAGAAATTGTCTCCCACTATAACGGAACATTGAAAAACTCTCGAGATTCTTGTCTTAAATCATGCCAGAATTGTTATTTCGATTATGTGTCTAAAGTTATTTTTTTTTGTCCGAAAGTGCAATCTTTTTGTCAGTTCTAGAACATGACACTCTTTGCTAACTTTAGACATACTATATGACGCTTAAGTATTTTTAGTTCCCGGTTTCAAAATATAAACACCAGCATTCAATTTCAAGCTTCACTGCACAGTTGCAAGAGATGTTGTTTGCTATGGTTTTTATATGAGTGGACTGGTAGTTTTCGTTGCGAGCTTAAAAATGGGTCTGTCGCCACTAGAGAATAAATGTATTTTTTCGGCCAAATATTGTATGATTTCCATATAATTATTTTTTACTCAAACCAGTTGTGACCATCTGTTTTGAAAATTACAAATCTTACTTATTTTCCATTCAGAATTTTATATTCCATAACAGAACCAAACTTTTCGCACTTTTAATTCAGACTATTTTTATTCCACGAGGCATTTTAATCAGCGAAGGAATTAAACATTCAATTCTGAATTTTCACCTTTTTTTTCACTTTTTTAACATTTCCAGATAGTTTTAAGCAGCATTTAAACTCCGAAGTTAAATATAATCTGCATTATAAGAAAAACAAAACTGGGCTTATATTTAAGTAACACTGTTTAATTGTTTGACATGTAAAGATATTTGAAGTTTTTTATTGCTAAATCAACACTTCAGAAGGATATCATTTCATACAAATCCTTTTAAACTCGCCTAAAAGGTCATCTCTTTTGGGAAAGGCAGAAGTTTTGAGTGATTATAGTTTTGAAAATGATCGTAGGAAATAGCATAAATTTCAGGGTAACCATATTTGGTTAAAATGTTTTAACTGTGTCAATTGAATATATGCGTTATTTAAGAAAATCAATATTTTAAAAGAATAGTAATGGAAAGTTAGAGTTAAAAGAAGAAAATTCCTTTGATATTTATGTCTAATTCGAAGCATCTTAATGAACAGTACTATTAATTCGCCGTGTATTTGCTAATTCAATAAAAGGTAGTATTCACTATGAAATTTTTAAGGCACAGAATACTTGGTTTGTTAAGAGAAAAATTCATAAAATTTAAATTTAAAAAAAGTCTTTAATTCGTTTGAAACAGTTTTTTTTTTTTTTTTTGTAGTGATTTTCTGATTGATAAGAACCGAACATCGAAAATACTAATGCAAATGTTTTTACTGATAGTAATGAAATGCTATATATATATATACATTCCTCTTCATCATGCGCAACAGCTCCATGGTAGGCCAAGGTCGTCTGCCTATTATCAAATTCTGAGACATGAGATGTATTTCTTTTTGCGGTTTGGTTTGGTTTGTCGCTCTACGGTCAACTTGTGCACACATTGGGCTAAACAGACCGGGATCTACAGTTTAAAGTGGATTCCGAACCACTGCAAACA
This sequence comes from Caerostris extrusa, assembly GCA_021605095.1. Classification (NCBI taxonomy): domain Eukaryota; kingdom Metazoa; phylum Arthropoda; class Arachnida; order Araneae; family Araneidae; genus Caerostris; species Caerostris extrusa. The sequence goes on along the minus strand of BPLR01019010.1, from coordinate 47,833 downwards.
TCTATGGCACAGTCGGGACTCGAACCCGAAACCTCTAGTACCCAGTGCCAGAGCGCTATCCCCTTTTCTTTTTTTTTCGGGGAAGGATTGTCATCCCTATATCAAACGCTCTACGTCATATTGGATCAAGACCTGCGTTTTAAAGTGGATTTCGAACCACTACAAACACCCATGACATCACCAGAACTCCATCCTGAAACTTATGGAACCGAGCTTTAGTCACTGGGCCATAGGGTATATATATATATTATTTAAAACTATCTTCATTTGAATTCGACACCTATCTTTTTGACTTTCCCATTTAAAATGATAGACTGACTTAAGATTTACCAACATTATTCCCATTGACCGGATGATTTCCCTATTTATTTTAATCATACCACATCAAATATATCAACCAGTTGCCCTGAGAAGGATCTATAAAAAAGCAGTTTTTCTTTATCTTATATCCTTTGGGAGGGGCCTGATGGCCGAATGGCTAGCGCTCTGGCGTTCGGTACCACAGGTATCGGGTTCAAATCCCGGCTTTGCCATGGGTGTTTGTAGTGGTTCGGAATCCACTTTAAGCTGTAGGTCCCGGTCTTAATAGGATCGTAGAGCGTTGCGGGGGCATTGTTACTCCGTGGCTTACCATCAAGTTACACGCGCCCCTGGGTAATGCAAAGTGAGGTAACATCGGTGCAGCCCTTATGGCGAAAGATCACGGTCTATTTGCCAGCTGCATTAGAAGAAAAAATATATATCCTTTGGGATATAGGGTAGCAAAGTCGTCTGAGTCTCTGAGTTTGCACTAAATATGTTCTATTACGAACATATGACCTCAGAGTCAAGTATACTGTGTTGACCAAAATATTTAGAATTCACCAAAATTTCCGAATAGCTAAGAAATATAACTCCTGGTTAGTTTAAAATAATTCAAGCGTTTAAAATACCAGTAAGTAAAAAGAGATTTTCCTTGTGATTCGTTTATTTATTTCTAGTTCTGTTTATCTGTTTGTTCGTTAATGACGTTGGTCACTATTGGTACAGACAATCAATGTTCGATTTTTTTTTAAATCTAGTTTCTAACTAGTTTCAACATTTCGGTAAAGTTGAATTACTTCGATTTAATGATATATCGGAGTTTTTTTTCCCTAAATTCTTACCTGAGCATAGAGCCTTTATATTCCATGAAATAAATGTACTTTAACTTTTTTCATACTATTTCAATACTTTTAATATTTATAAAGATTAATACTTCTATTATTATTTATAGCATCTAATGTAGATGCATTTTTAAAATTAATATTTATAAATGCGGATATATTTTTTTTTACAAAAATAATGCAATTATGTGGAATAAAATGAAAATGTAAAAGTATTTTTATACGAAAGGAATACTTGTTAAAATTAATTTAATAAATCTTAACAATACATATTTTTTTTTATTTAATATTTAATTAATAAGAGAAATTGAGTAAAATAAAATATTGTTTTCTAATTTTTTTTTAAATTTTTCTTTTATACAATATTATTTAATTATTACAATTTATTAATTACAATTTTATAACTATACAACAATTGTACGATTTTACAGCTATTTATTAATTACAATTTTATTTATCAATTATTATTTAATTATTTTGTGCAACAACAATAAAAAATACACACCTAAAAATAAAAAAGAAAAGTTATACCTAAAACTTCTTTATTAATAATTTGGATGCTGTTGCAAAAGCAGAAAAATGTTACATTTGAAGCTGTTTGTAGAAAAATGTCTTTCATCAATACAATTTCAAATTTTACATTTTTCTGAATGAATTTAGTATACCCAGACCTAGTTGATTGAAATAGTTCATATGAATGATTCTATGTACAATTTTACTCATTTTTTATTTTTACGACTACATTTTTATTAAAACAAATCACAGAAATTACATTAATAAAAAACCATTTTTAAAACCACCTATAAAGTTGAAACACGATAAATTTTTTTCATTAATACCATGAATGATTTAATCATTAAAATGCAACTGAAAAAAGTTGAAATATTTATTTTTGAATTGAAAAAAAATCAAGCCTATGGAAACTAGAATTAAAAAAGTGGACATAAAAAAAAATTAAAAAAGTGGACATAGAAATTACCCGCAATTATAATGGAAATTTCATCCATTTCTTGCATCGTGTAGAAATTATCATTATTCTAATGAAGCTGATCCACATAAGCAGAAAGTCTGGGCGTGCGTATATTGAAGCGCATAAACAGAATAATATAGACCTGCCCACTTTGTAACAATAAAAAAAAAAAAAAAAAAAAAAAAAAAATTGTAGAACTTGATGTCACGATCATATAGGACATTTACCTTCAAATATATATAGTTGTTGATCTGAGGAAATACTTATGAAATACAAATCAAGTGGATATGCAGAGCCATATCTAATACGAAAAGGAAGAAAGATGCTAGTAGTCTCAACATTGTTTCTTCTTAATCTTCATTTGCGCAACAGCTTCATGGTGGGCCAAGGCCGTCTGTCTACTGGCAGGTTGCTCCTTCTTAATAGCAAAGCTATTTCATTATTACTCTATGGATCTATCTGGTTTTACCTGTTTATGGCAATTTTCTACCTTTATTCAAAGACAATCCTGGAAAGTACAGGAAATGTTAAGTACTTTTCGGGAAATGCTTCCAGAATTTCTAAGAAAAGTCATAAGCAGAGAAGTTTAATTTTGTTTAGTATCTGTATTGATGCGCATAAAAATAGTAAAAAGCCCTGTCCACTTCGTGACAATAAAAGGTTGCAGAACTCATTGGATGTCACGATCCCATAGGAAGTTTACCTTCAAAAATTTATAATTGTTGATCTGAGGAAATTCTTGTGAATTACAAACCAAATGGTTATGTAGCGCTAATTCTAATACTAGAGGGAGAATATACCAGTTCTAAAGATAGAGGGATGTTAGCTTCAACATTATTTTTATTTCAGTATGGAAGGTATTCTTACTGATATATGGATCTATCTATTACCAATATATGGATAGTTACTATTACCTTATTTTATTAGTTTCTAGTATTTTCCCTCCTTTACTCAAAGACAATCAAATACACAGGAAATGCTAAGACTTTTCTGGAAAAATTTCTAGAATTTCAAAGGGAAGTCAGAGATAGAGAAGAGAAATTTTGTTTACTAACTGAAAAGTTGTAATAAAAACGACCTTTTCTTGTACTAAAATCTCCAGAAGGAACATATTTTTTTTTTTTTAAAAAGAAAAGACATGAAGTTATTTGCATCTTATTCTGGAAAAACATATTTACATATAACTGTAACATATTTACTTATACTTGAAATAAAAAACTTTCAGAAGCGAAATGCTTCTTTTGTGAATGAAGCAAATCTTTTTCAATTTCCTTAAACACCCTCACTCCTTTGATGCCTGGAATAAATGACAGAAAACGTTCCTCGCAAATTGATTCTGTCATGCGTAATAATTGACAAAAATGGCACCAGACACTCTTCCTGCAGATTCTGCCCCTTGTCACACATGCAGACCTGCAGAAAAAAAAAAAATAAAAGTCGAATCAGCCTTGATTATGAGCAATCTCTGTCAAAAGGAATAACACTTTTGTTGATTCGCAGCCTGCGTAACGGAGATAAATTGTTTGCCTCGCAGTTCAAATGAGGAATGAGAGAATTTGGTGTGAAAGTCTCTGTTGACACACTATTTTTGGGACGGATGACGATTTCGGCATGTTCGATCTGTTTCGAAACATCGAGAAGTATTTGTGATCCAGAAATGTATGGATAGTTGCAAGTTTTTTTTTTTTTTTTATCCGAAATGTAGATGTATGTTAAATAATGGTAAACTGTCAAGTTTTTTTATGTGTCGAGAATTTTTGCATTGTTAAGTGGATTTCTTGATTTTAAAAAGTACACTTTTTTTTGTGCAGGGGATTATAATTAAATTCCCACTTTCAAAATGCTGCAAAACAAGTAATATAAAAATAAAATTTTTAAAGTCAATTCCTGCTTTTTCACTATATTGCAAAAAGACCCTTATAAATAATTTTCATTCATTTTTTAAGTTTATCTGGCGCCATCTATTGGTAGATATATACAACTTAAATCTAAAAAAAAAAAACTAAAATTAATTAATTAACTTTAATTACTGAATTAACATTTGAAAAAACTGTATTACCATCAAGTGTCATCCACTACAAGTTTAAAAAAATGTATTTGAACTTGAGTGGAGGAATAAAAAGTATTTTATTAACGATTGAAAATTTGAACAAGATATATATAGGGAGAGTGTCAGCTAATAGAAGGAATTGAAAAATAATCACTCTTCACAATGAGTTCAAATTTGAACTGAGGATACTTGAAGAACGGGGAAAACAGTTCGGCATCAAAAGTTCCAAAGTGTATTAATAGGTAGCCCTGTAAGCGGCATAAAGAAATTGAATTCATCTGGTGTTATTTTGAAACGAAATTACAACGTATTTGGCATGAATTGCACATTAAACTAACTGTAGTGTTCAATGTGTTTGATTGTTTCGATTTTTTTGACGGAAAAAAATGACTTTCAAGTGATTCAACAGTTGTGACACTTAGTGAAAAGCCCATCAAAACGGCAAGGCCATATCAAATTGAATGGGAAATCATTTTTCAGCTTGGTGCATAATTTTTCTTAGAAGTTCTAAGAAGAAAATATGTACCAAGGTGAAAAAATAAAAGTTTCAATTTTTGTATTTATAAAAGATTGATGATATTTATGTTTTTCTTAAAAGTTTAATATCATATGATTTTTATTTAACTATCGTCTACCTAATTATAAAGAATGTAGCATATATATATATATATATATATATATATATATATATATTTTGCATGAATAAAAATCTTTTTAAATTAACTATATATTTTTAAAATGTCCAGGTTTTTCAAAAACATGACAAACATTTTGTTTTTATTAATAAACTAAATTATATTGTTATAATAATCTTTAATTGAAAATAACTAAAAAAAGTGTTTTTAAATTTCATGAATTATTTAGTTTCTCTTATGTAAAAACATAGAACATTTTGTAAAAGCATAGAATTATCTATGCTTTTTTAAAATTAATAAAATGCTAATATAACCTGCTGAAAAAACAGCGTTCTATCAGCATAAAAAAAAAAAAACGATAAATAAAAATAAAATTAATGGCGGGAAAATAAATTGATTCATCTATTTTCGTAATTATTGTTAGAAACAAAAATTTGCTAGAGGATTAACAAAATCTTTACGAGAAAAAGAATTATAAAATAGCTTTTTCATGACAAATTGTTATTAATTGATTAAAACCTTTTACTATTCAAATAGTCAAAACAATTGTTTTATGGTTTTAATTAGTGGTGATTCCATCTCATTTTTCTTTTATTATTTATTTAAAAAAATGTTCTAAATAAATTTGTTAAATTTGGATTTTCATTATATTCTGTTCTATTAAAAACATTCAAAGAAATACTCCATTTTTGCCTTTTAAGGAATTTTTAAATAATAATATTAGTAATAATAAACGTTGTTGATTATTTAGAAAAAAGATAATTGTGTTTAAATTTAAAATAGTAACTGCATTATCTTTTTATCCTAAATTCGTTACATAATATTAACCTTAATTACAAAAATGAATTAATTTAATCAATTACTGTAAAATAATTCCTTGCATACTAGTATACACTGAAGTGACAAAAGTCATGGGATAGCAATATGCAAATTTTCAGATGGCAGTAGCATCGCGTAGAACAGGTATAAATGCGCAGTGTTATCGCAGAGCTTTTTCATTTCTGTTCAAGTTATTCATGTGAAGAGGTTTTGACGTGATGATGACAGCACGACGGGAATTAACAGACTTTGAACGCGGAATGTTAGTTGGAGCTAGACGCATGAGTCATGCCATTTCGGAAATCGTTAAGGAATTCAACGTTCCCAAATCCACTGTGTCAAGAGTGTGCCGAGAGTATGAAATTTCAGGCATAACATCCCACCATGGACAGCGCAGTGGTCGACCGCCTACACTTAACGACCGAGACCGGCGACGTCTGCAAAGAGTCGTAAATTCTAACAGACAAGCAACACTGCGTCAAATAACCGCAGAAATCAATATGGGACGTACAAGGGACTTGTCTGTTAGAACTGGGCGGAGAAATTTGGCTTTTCTTGGGCTATTCCAGCAGAAGACCGACTCGAGTGCCTTTACTGACAGAACGACATCGCTTGCAGCGACTCTCGTGGGCACGTGAGTATATCGGTTGGTCCCTAGATGAATGGAAAACCGTGGCCTAGTTGAGTCACGATTTCAGTTGGTAAGAGCTGATGGTAGGGTTCGAGTGTGGCGCAGACCCCCCGAAGCCATGGACCCAAACTGCCAGCAAGGCTCTGTTCAAGCTGGTGGTGGCTCCGTAATGGTGTGGGCTGTATTTTCATGGCATTGACTTGGTCCTCTGGTGCGACTGGACCGAACATTGACTGGAAATGCTTATGTTCAGCGACTTGGAGATCACTTGCAGCCACTCATGGACTTCATGTACCCAAACAACGATGGGATTTTTATGGATGACAATGCGCCATGTCACCGGGCCACAACTGTTCGCGATTGGTTTGAAGAACATTCTGGACAATTCCAACGAATGATCTGGCCACCTAGATCGCCCGACATGAATCCCATCGAGCATTTATGGGACGTCATCGAGAGGTCTGTTCGTGCCCAAAATCCTGCACCATCAACGCTTTCACAATTATGGACGTCTATCGAGACAGCATGGCTCAATATTCCTGCAGAAAACTTCCAACGACTTGTTGAGTCCATGCCACGTCGAGTTGCTGCACTTCGCCGTTCGAAAGGAGGGCCGACACGATATTAAGAGGCATCCCATGACTTTTGTCACTTCAGTGTAATAATAGATTTTTTTTTTTTGAAATTTTATAAAACAATTTTTTAAAACCACGGCATTAAATTACTTTTGAAAAAAGATAAATATTTGATTGAGAGAAATCTAATCAAAGGAACAACATTTTTGAAACGGACTTTTTGAATGGATCTTTACAAAAAAATAGGCAAAACGCATCGTACATCCCATATCAATGTCTGCAAATAAATCGAAAAAGTCTGGAATAAAATATTAAAGTGGATGATAAGAATAAAAACATTTCACAAAGGTTAAATGAATAAACTATCAGAATGACAAAGATTTTCATTTTTCCACAAATATGAAGAACTAAATTCGTGAAAAAAAAATATCATTTGTTTAATTTTAACCACAGCATAAGATAATTTTAAATATATAATAACTTTTTATATTATTGTATAATTTGAGATATTTTTAAAATTAAAAGTTTTATGTCATCAGCATAAAAAATTTAACCAGATTGTTACATGGTGCTCAAAAGAATCGCTCGAGAATTACACGCCTCTTTGCATTATTGACAGGCAATAATTGGGTAAATTATTTTTACTTCAAAAATGTTTCATAACTACTGTTTTTAAACTTCTGTTAACTTTTGTTTATTCAGATACTCAAAGTCTTTCTCTATAACAATAAGATGCAAACCCTTGAATTTATTGGTTGATGCTTCATTAAATTTCAATAGCTATTGAAGCGTTTTTATTAAAATTTAGATAATTTTTAATTTAAAAATAGTGGGTTGTATTAAATAATCTTTGAATTTAGTGGACTGTAATAACAAAAAATAAATTAATACTCGAATGGCTAGAAATATTTACAATGGGTTTGATTGAGAAGTGTTTTTATTAATTGTTAGAATTGAGAAAAATGCAGCTATAATGTTATATTTATTGTTGTTTATAGACACCTAATATATTGATATGAATAGATAAAAAGTAACAGCTCAATGACAGCATTTTAAATAATTACGTAACTTTTTTTAATAATATAATTTGAAAGACAAAAAGGTTTTATAATATAAGTAATTATTTGGTTTTATATCATCAGTTTGTTACTTCAGACTATAGCCTAAAGGTAAATGCTTTTAATTTACGGTTTTTAGAAAAATTTGTTTTATAAATGAACTAGTTTATGATTTCATTTTATTTTAAATTTTTGCTTGGTAAAAATATCAATATTATGCTCAAGTATTGTTAAGTAATAAGCATTGATAAAATAGATATACTACTATACCCAAAAAGTAAGACCCAATTTTAATTTTTTTTTTTCAAAAACTCTTTATTTATTCTTTCAAATTTATTTCATCGCCCTCAAAGAAATCCCCTCCGGACACAATGCACTTATGCCAACTTTTTCAAATCCTCAATGCATGCAAAAGAATTCATTGTCCGGGATGGCCTTCAAAGCGTGCCTATTCACGTTGAATCTCTTCAATCTACTCAAAACGGTGTCCCCGGAGTGTTCTTAGCCATCTAGGTATCCAGATTTGTCCTTTATTCCATCAGCATATTTATTTTTTCCCATGTTGTAGCTCAACGAGATATTGTTTGAGATGACGAAACTGGCACATATTTATTCCCATAAAACCAATTGTTTTCCTTTTGATTAGTATCACAAACAAATGTATAGTATCTGTCTGTATAAGAACATACTATACATTTGTTTAATGCCTTGGTTAATGGAATCTTTTACATAATTTAAAAATAAAAATATATATAAATATATTATTGTAGATATTTGAATATTGCATATTTATTCATCGATTTCGTACATTTAAATTTTATATTTGTTTGAAGTGTTCTAAATTCTATTGATAGAAAGGGAGAAAATCAATTTTGAATAGAATATGAACCATTAGTGAAATAATTTTTCTAAATATTTCCAAGATCATTCAAGATACTCAATGAAATAAATGTATTCTCTGTGCATGGATATGATAAACCGAGATTAAATTTAAATATTATACTCAAGTACTTTAGTATCAATATTATTTAAAAGGCTTAAAAAATAAAGCTCATTAATTAACAAAGAAAAACGTATTTATTCATTGTGGATGCACTTTCAAAATTAATCAACATTAAAATTATTAATACACAATCAAACTTAAGAGCCTTTGGTGTTACATTTTATGATTCAATGAAAGATTACTTTTTTTAGTAGTTTAAAAATATATTTCTTTTTTGGAAAAATTCATTTTTTAAATCAAATTATTAATAATTGATTAACAAATATTTATAACAAATAAATAAAACGCAATTTCATTTATCTATACTCTGTGGACAGACCAAAATTGATTCATATAATTTACTAATACATTAGTTTTCTAAAGTATAAGGACAGACATAATGTAAACAACACCTACAAGCACTCAATTATAAACTAAAAGCTATTAATTTTGTTCTTTTAAATATTATCTTTTGAAATATTGCAAAATTTAGCTTAATTTCCTTGGAAACGTCTTCAGGTTATTTTTTGATTTATTAGAAGGATTCCAGAACAAAAATTCCCCAACAGAAAAAACTTTGATAAATTATTTAGCAGTTTTAATAAGGAAATCACAAACTATTAAAATTCCCAAAGGAATCAGACGACTGGATAAACATTTACATCCTGTCTGCTATGCCTTTCGAGCAAACACAGCCTACATGTTATACTAGAAAATAATTTTTAAGGTGGTAAAATATTTGTGTGACACCTAAAGAAACGAATTTCATCTTCTTAGCATTCAAAAATTTGTACTCAATAGGTAATTTAATTATATTCGTAATTATATTTCTACAGGACTATCATTAAAAATGGTGTCAAACAAAATGTCTCCTTTTATTATATATATTGAATCTTGATGGAAATTAAACTTCTAAAAACTTGATATTATACCCTGTTTTGATTAAATTATAATGCACAACTGTTAGGTCGATAAATTAAAGGTGAAATATTACGAATGCCTTTTTAATTTAAGTGTTCATATGTCTTGAATAACGTTTATTGTTAGATATGTACAAAACTGGGCGATAACTTTTATGCTTTCCTTTACTTAAGATTGGAAATTCAATTTTACTAATAGGAATTTAATTTTACTTCTATTTAGTTTGTATTGATATTAAATCGTGTTTTTTATTATCAATATGTAAATTGATCATCTCAAAATTCACAGTTTAATATCCATAGCATAATATACTAGAACAATTACAACAGTGCATAAAATTGTACAACATTAAGTAAATATAAATTGGTGCTTCTAAGAATAATAATTAATCTTGACAACTATAAAAAAAAAAAATTTCATTCATATTGATAATAACTTTTTTAATTACTTGCATTAAAGTAAAAAAAAAAAGTTATTAATCAATAAATACTCAAAATATTCAAAATATTTTAATACTTAAACGCAATCCAATAAATAATTCACAATATTTACTTTCATAATACAATTTTTTATTCAAAATATCTCTAAAAAAAATGCTATTTGCAATCTTGCTAATATATTCGCATTTGTTTATTCGAATTCAACGTGTTAAATTATACTTTTTCTGCATGTAATAAATTATGTACACATTATTTCTAATTGTAATAAATTTTCTACGTATAATAGAAAATTATTTTAAAATTAATTTTTCTGTTTTCTAGTTTGTTGAAAAAGGAAATTTATAAATAATTAATTAAAAATTATACAATTCATAAATATTTTATTTAATGTAACAATTAAATTAAAAATAATTTATTGTTGTTGCCATCGTATCCCTCACGGAAGGAGGGAAAAGGAGTTGCAGCTTCTGTTGTGATGGAGCACCCGTAGGTAGAAGTCTGACTTTGGCTCCGTGATACTGAAAAAGGAGGGAAGAGCCTTCTGGGAGGATTTTAGGGGTAACAACCCATTTCCCTACCGTATGGGAGAAAACCTGAAAAACTCCTCCAGGTAGTCCGAATAGCTAGGCTAGATGCTGAACATCAAATCTGCTCTTTTTTTAACAATGCTTACAACAAAGCCGCAAGCGGATTGAATCTCCACCCTAATGCAACGGACGTTGACACTGAGCCAAAGTCAAGCAAATAATTTATGTTTATGACTAATCCTCAGTGTCCTGCAGTGTGGGACGGACAGCCCATGAGTAATCTACTCATGGATGGAGGGAAAGGGGGCAGCTTCTGTTGTGATGGTGCACCCGTAGGTAGAAGTCTGACTTGGCTCCGTGATTCTCTTTACAGTCAAATGAGACCGGGACCTACGGCGTAAAGTGGATTCCGAACCACTACAAACATCCATTGCACCGCTGGGACTCGAACCCGAAACCTGTGGCACCGAGCGCCAGAGCGCTAGACACTCGGCCATTCAGACCCGCAAATAATTTTATTAATAATATATTTAACTTGCTATGCATAATTTTTATTTTCAAAGATAATAATTTATTTGTATTAACAATAAATGATTTACCATCTCGTAAATTAATGCAATTATTTGCAGGAATTCCTTTGGCTTTGATTATCACTTGGTGCTACGCCATGAGTTCCAACCTAGATACGGACTGCTGGGAAGGATACGGACGTTCTCCTTTCGTTTGGATTATCACTGGACCTATGATCGGTGCTCTTGGAGTAAGTATCGCATGATATCATACACATGTACCAGGTTAGCTAACAAGCAACTAGGTAGAGATTGGAATAGCGTTAATCTTAGCTTTGGAGAAAGGATTAAACGGCTGCTGAATTAAATTCCCTGGAATGGAAAAGGTTTATATTAGTGCATCATCCAAATTGCTTAAGTATTTGCAGTTAAATTCAGTGCTTGGATTCAATGCTTAGATTTGAAATATTTTTGAACTGCAGATATACTTAGCATATATGAAACTTAAAGCATTTTTTCAGGTTTAATATCTGTATGGTTTAATAGTTATTGTCTATTAATTTTTTATTGATTATTTTTATTCTTTATTTTCTATATTTTTATTAGATTTCCTATGATTATATTATCGATATATATTACAATGAATAATTTGATGATATATTTACTTAATCGCGTAAAGGTAGAATGGAGTGTGATGATAATATACAATACATATAAAATAACTTTTCTTGAATTATTGGTAGTTTTAATTCATCAATGTTATTAAAATTTTCAATCAACAAAACTTGCCAAAATAAAATATGTTAATACAAGTATGGATCATCTCTATTATTATCATGTTTAAAAATAATGGATATTTTTCTTCCATTAAATTGTTTAATTTTTAACGTATTTTGTAGATTCGGCTAGACACATAAAACTTCATGATTCATGATATATGTATATTCATTCATCGACACTTAAAAGTTTTTGTTACTTACAATTTTTACTTTTACTTTTTGTTTCTTTTCTTTAAATAAAAAAATATGTACAATCAATGTATATAGAAAATATAATTCAAACACTTAATTAAGTTCTTCTAGTAGGGATTACAACAAAATATATTCAGTGTTCCAAATCCAAATTTAGTTCATTTGAATAGTATTCATGTACACACTCTATGCATAAAAATTAACCGTAATTTAAATTAGCGTTTAATTATAATTGCTGTTTTTTTATAGAAAAAACATGGCAGTATATTTCGCTGTAGATTCTGGAGGGGTTCTGCATGAAAATAACACACATCATACAACATTTTTGTTTATGTGTATCAACAAAAATAGCATGGTCAACACATTGATTAACAAAATGCATGTCCATAGCCAGTAATATTTTATTTCTTTAATAAAGAAGAACAAAAATACAGTATTGAAAGTCTTACTTTTCATAAAATTTATGAAACTATCTTTTTATGCTTTTATTCTTAATCAAGCACAGGAACACATTCAACAAAATAATTTACCATCTTTCAACTAGAAGACTTACCAATGTATAAACATTTTCCACGAAGCCAACAAAGAGAAAATGTACAAATAAGGATTCTGATCAGTTTGCAGAAAATTGTGTTTTCTATTGTACATGCTTAATTAAATATAAACTATTGCAAAACTACGAAAAATGATTGAAGTTTTTAATTAACTATTTGTTTTAATTTTTAACGAAAAATTCCAATTCAGCCAGACGTTTTATCATCAAATTCATCCGCTTAAATAGCTTTTCTATTATCTCTTTACAAAATAGGCTTTTTATGTAGCATTTTTCTGCAGTAAAGACAATACAAAAACAAAACGCTAAAAATTACCGAAGGAAATACATGCAAATTAAAAAGTTATTTTCTACATTACTAACGATTCAGTTAATTAATTAAATATTAAGTTCTTGGAATCTTTGGTAAAAACTTTTAATGCAATAACTTTTAATTTCTTAAAATACTTAGCAACTAATTTGTTTGATAAAACATTTAATTTTCATTTATATAAGGAAAATCGATATTTCAAAGCAATGTTCAAAAATGTCGTCAAATTGTTTTTATCTATATAAATGAAAGACAATGCTCGTATGTTTGTTCTCTGTAGACTTTAAAACTATTGGACCGATTTCATTGAAAATTTCACAGTTTGTTCTTATTCGTGCCAGGAATGTTTGAAGAATAGTTTGAACGAAATTGATAGATAGTGTTGTTGCTTTTATAGAGAAGTGAAGATTGGAATTTTCAATCACTGTTCAGAAAAATCATTTTGTCCCGATACACTGAATAGAAAAAAAGTTAATGAACAAAATACTATAAAATTGAATTCAAATGTGCAACCAAGTAATTTAAGTGTCAGAAGTCGGAAAAAGTATCATAAGCAAAACAGCAATGAAACAAAAATAATTAACAATCCCACCCAATTCATTTATTCAAAGAAACTGATATAGAACTTAGATTATATTTATTAATTCATATATATAATCAGACTTCGCAGTAGCGAAGCAATGCCAGGCATGATAATATTATACAATGACAATGATATAACGTCAAAGCAAATGTATACGAAATGTAGCTTAACATTTAAAAATGGTTTTTTAAAATTTTTTTTTTTAACAAGGAATTGATAACATAGTTCCCTATCTTTGGAATTAATGTGTACTTTTCAAGTTTTGATACAAAAATTTGCTTATGCTGAGATAAAATTATTACTTCCAAAATTTTATTACCTTCAAAGTTCGAAACCTAATTTTTTAAAACTAATTATGTTGAATCATATTCTTGTCATCTAGAAACCTGTAAAAATCTTTGTAAATGATTTTCTTATCAGTAAGTGTAACACAATATTGACAAATTGCAGTTGCACACTTTGGGAGGTATTTATTTTCCATTTTGCTCCATTTTCCGAAAATAGAACTCATCGTTATATTCTTCATCGCTAAAATCAGAATTTTCAAAAATTTACTTCCTCTTCCTATACTTTTTTATGTTCACTTTAAAATTCAATTCATTTCAGAATCTGAAATTTCAGCTGATACGCTATCTGTAGAAACAACGCTCGAAAAAGATCTCACAAACTCTGCTGTCCACGCTCGTACGCTCTATTGCCGTTATGTAAGATTTATATAAAACGATAGGGCATGCATAGGGATAAAAAGTCAGAACTGAACTTTTAATTATTGTTGAGGGATTGTTCTTTTGCTGAAGGTTTACTTTTCTATATGACCAGCCAGAAAGGTATAGAACTTATCGTCTGCAGATATAGTGAAATTCCTAAAATTATCAGTGAAAGAAAGAATAGAGCCTTTTTTGATTCCATAACTTGTCCTTACGGGTTAAGGTAGCACAAACGACAGCAGCACTTCATCAACCAATTGTCATGTCGTCACTGTTCTTATGATGTGTTGTACTACGGGTGACCTTCTATTGTGTTTGACAATACTATGCCATGTTGACGAACGGTATGCCTTTCAACAATAGTGGCGCAATTTTCCCGAAGCCTTCTGACTCTCCCCCGGCGACTATCAATAGACAGAACCGAGACTCGTCACTGAAAACCACATTGTGCCATTCAGTCATCCAAGTGATTATTCTAGACACCACTGTAATATTTCACGTCGGTGAGTTGGCGTCAATGAGAATTTTTTCAGTGGGTGACTCTTGTATGAAGCCGCTTTCAGCCAATCATCATGAAACTGTCTTCCCACATATTGGTTTTTCATTGGTTTCATGCTTATTTCGCAGAATGTCGAGAGTTGTTGATTTTAGGGGAACTACCGCTTCCCTTCAAATGCATCTATCCGGGTGTTCTGTTGTATGCTTATGGGGATCTGGTCTCTAGTGGCGATTCGCATTTTGTTCATTGATCTATCTGGTCCAAATTCTAGGCTCACATATACTTTCGTTTCAGCAAAAGACAAACCAACCATTCGTTGAACCCTCATAAAATCGTTCGATTGCTGTTTACGTGATTACTGCGTTCTGCTTCGGCAACCAAGCATCGCTTGATCCACATGTGCCTTTTGTAAAGTAGAACTTGTCAAAATTCGACTCTGTAGTTGACAAAGTGCAGCGACTTTTGGTTCATACTGCGTTTTTTGGTCTTCTATCCTCGTTAGAATCACGTGATCTATATGGATTTCAGATCATTTGCACAACTTTCTCAGCTGTGTATTTCCCGAAATTTGCAAAATTTATACGAATAAATCTTCCCAGTACTGCGTTTTCTATCTTGTGCATTGTTATAATAATTAATATTATATTATCTACTTTTTAATTTATCTTTTTACCTTTAATAAAATTACGCTACGTTACTTACGTTTTTGTAAGTTATAATTAATCTAATATATGATTAATACAATTTTATTTAATTGGAATATTAATATTTTTAAGATACTCTATAAACTTTAAATGGTGAGATCTTCCATTTAAACCATTAAAAAAATAACTTAGCCACTTTTTAAAATTACAAAGTTGACTAGTTTATGATTATACTCTAGTATAATCATAAAATAGGCAACTGTTAATGAGTACCTAAGAATTTTAAATATACTATTTAAAATTATTAGGTGAGTATATTGAAAAACTCTTTAAGTTTATGCTTTAATTAATTTAAGGTTTTTTAATATATTAAATATAATTTCAAACTAACTAAAATGTAATTAATAATGTTTCAATTTTAAACTCAATTTCCATGCATAACAATATTTTGTTTTAATTTAAAGTAGCTTACAAATTAAAAACAAATAAAACTAGATATCATTTAATCTAGTAACGGAAGGTATAAAGTACATAAATATTTAATCAGAATTAAAACAAAATTCTTACTATTTTTGGGCTTCATAAATTTAAATGTTAAACAAAAGAATCGCCATACTTTGTGGCCACTAATACCTCCCGAGGGAAACTGAGGAGGAAAAAATCTTATTTTTCTCCTTACAAGATTTAGCTGATAAGTACCTCATACTCTTAAGAGACCATGAAAAGATACAAGATTACTCCATTAATACAACGGAAAGAATAAAGACGAGTATCATTGGTTAAATGAAGAAGGCTCATAAGCTTCTTCGGGATTTGGATACCCAGGTTTCTTTCTGGGTTTTTTTTACCCGTGCTGATATATGCATGTTTTTGCGTTATGTGATACACGTTGTTTTAAAATTTACAGTTTGTTATCGAATAAATTTCATAATAAAAGTAAGTTAAGATAATAGAAAACACTCTTTTTGTTTCGTTAGAAATTTTAAGACGATTTTCAACAACAAAAATATTTTTTTTGTGTTAGAACCGAAAGAAGTGAAATTATTTTTTTTTTCATTTCGAGTGTTTTATTTAGTTCGTATTCATAATATATTTTAAAAAGTATCGAATCAAACTTATTTTGAAGTATTTGTCTTTTTACTTTAGTTAAAAGGGAGAAATAATTTTTCTTTTTCAAAAAAAAAAAAAAAAAAACTCATTTTCTATTTTTTCCAGGAATTCAGAAATATTAAGCATTTATGTATCCGTAAAAATCCATTTTGTTCAGTACATGAAATTATAAAGAAACGAAATTATAAGAAATTATAAAGCCCTTACTATCAAATCACATTTTGTTATTTTAACAGCAATAAATGTACTAATTTCGGAATACTTCTATAAATCTTAAGCCATGAAAGTCTGGTTTGAATTAATAATAAAAATGCTTTTAAAGGGTACTGCCTTATTATGGCTTTGAAATATACATAACTTGCTTAATTTTGTTCAGCAGATGGTTAAAATAAAATTTAAAAATATCGAAAAATATTACATTTAGGATGTGCAAGTGGTTATCAAAATAAAGGAAACACCCTAGAATTATAAGGAATCTTTAACTAATATGGTGTAGGACGGACTTTGGCATGTAATACAGCTTGGATTTGTCTAGAAATCGAATCATGCAAGAGCTGAATAATGTTTAGAGGAATAAAGAACCATTCTTCAGGGAGATTTTGTGAAACTTTCTACAGAGATAACGGTGGAAAATATCTATTCCGGACTAATAGCTCTAAAATAGACCATAACAGTTCTAATGATGATGTCGTGGACAATGCGGACCAAGGCGAATGTTTCACTTCATCCTCGAGTTCATCAAACCATTATCGGACAGATACGCAACATAAATAGGAGTATTATCATCCTGGAAAATTCCATCTCTTACAGAAAATATAGTTTGCATTATAGGGTGGACTTGGTCAGCTAAAACTTCTCCCAAGCGATCCTTCCTTTCAGGAATAAGATTGGGCCATCAGAAAACCACGACATGCTGCCTATACCATGGAATATCCACCTCCATGCTTAATAGTCTGAAGGAGACAATCCCGATAAGACACTTGTGCAGATGTCCTCCAAATGTGCACATGTTACATTTGCGGAAAAGGCGCGATGATTTGATTGACCATAAAATTAACTTCAACTTATCAATTCCCCGGGTGATCATGACTCTATTGTAGTCGACGTTTGGCATTAATAGATGTGACAAGTGGCTTTGGGAATTGCTGTTCTCCAGTAAATGTACTGTTTATGAAAGTGCTACCTAACTGTAATTATTGACGTTGGAGAATCTAGATGCTGATCGAGGTCTGCTGTCACTTTGGCAGCAGTTGTTTTCTCTTTAAGCATTACAATCCGCTTCAATATCAACCAATCTCTTTCCCTCAGCGTCTCCTACCGTCCACTATTTGGTTTGCCGAGCTTGTCTTGCCAGTCGTTGCCACTCTTGCTGTCATAACTTAAGATACCGTATATCTAGAAACGCCTAAAAGTTGGGATGTTTAGCTCACAGTTGTTACAACTAGTCGGCCTTCTGCAATTTGGCATCTTTAAAAATCTGTGAGATTTGAGATTTTACGCTTTTCACAAAAATTCCAAGACGTATACAACTTCACTAAAAGCTACCTCATACTATAATGACATATACTTTTTATATTTAAAAAAATGGTAGCTAAGATTGCATTTTAATGCTTACGAAGAGCATTCTTAAATGTCACTTTTTAATGACAGCTGTGTCCATCACTTTGATAACCACCTGTATGTGTTCAAATTTTTAAAATGGCAGCGGAATTCATTTATAAAGCACAGTTTCAGTGATAATGAAATGACGTGGAAAAATATGTGTAACCATGCAATGTTTAAATCAACTTAAACAATCTTTAAGATTAAGTCAGGTATGCAAAAAACAAACCACAAACCATTTTGTATGGAAATGTGGGACTCAAATACAATGAGCTACAGATCCAAGCAAATATATACTGCAGAAAGATCATTAAGTGTTTTATAATAACAAAACTTATAATTACAATTGAAAGGATATATATATATATATGTCTCTTTATTTATGATATATAATAATTTAATTAACTGTGTTTAGCAAAAGTTACAATTAAAAATTTTATCTGTAATAGTATCACGGAAATATTTCAAATAGGCATATAAAATGCGGAAATGTTTTGTAATTTTATTTATACGAAAATATCTATATCTTACAAAAATATTTATACCGAATTTTTCTTTATACTTTACTTTTTTGGTTAGAAATTTGTAATTGCAATAAATATAATATGTCATATTTTACATTATTTTACAGATTAACTTGATTTTTCTCGTGAATATCATTCGAATTCTCGTGACAAAGATGAAAACCAGCTCAACATTCGAGATTGTCCAGATAAGGTGAGCTTGGAAATCTTCAATTTATATATTCACACCATGTCTAAACAATTTAAATAAGATTTCGGGATATCTTTCCTGATCTTAAATGTATTACGACAGATAAAATATGACAATTTATCCCCTCAGAATTTTGCAATTTGATGATTTTTCCAAAAGAATTAAAAGATTAAATTTTAATTCAGAACGGTAGAAATATCTGGGCATAATTATTTTTAGAAATATAAATTGCGTTCTCCCCTAAGTGTGATGATCAAGTAAATTAAAGGAACGCTCCACTGGGTTTTAATTAGAAAGTGTCTCTTATGAGACACTCTTAATCTACAAAGTTTCTACTATTTGCTTTTATTTTATACTTAGTTTAGGTAGTATGTGTACAATTTTCGAAATCTATGTCCATAATTTAGAATATTTGAAAATAAATTGTCATTGTTTTGATTTTTAATATAGATAAAAATTTAAAATTTCTTTGGACAACGAAACATTTAATTAAGCAGCATTATTTATGAAATGCAATTTAATGTTAAAATATATGACATTTATAACTCAAATACCTTCTAAAAATTATTTTCCAAATGGTCAAGTTATTTACGACTAACAAAAATATAGTATTAGATACAGATTAGTGTAATTTAACACAAAAAAGGCTTTTTTATGGTTTACTTTTTAAAAAAAAAAAAAGTACTATTCAGGCTATTTTATGTATAAAAAAAAATAAGTTGTTACAAAAAAATTAAGTTTAAACTTATTTTGTAAACAGCTTTTTAGTTTCTCATCATCATCATCATCATTTCTGCCAACGGCCATACCATGTTGAATATACCGGTTCTCGTTAGATCACCGAAGTCAAGCATCATTGGGAGCGGTCAGTACTTGGGTGGGTGACCACCTGAGAACACTGCATTGCCGTTGGCATTCACAAATTTGGGACCTGAATGGCCGAGTGTCTAGCTCTCTGGCGCTCGGTGCCACAGGGATTCGGGTTCGAATCCCGGCGGTGCCAAGGATGTTTGTGGTGGTTCGAAATCCACTTTAAGCCTTAGGTCCCGGTCTCCTATGACTGTAAGAGCGTCACGGAGCTTCTACCTACGGGTGCTCCATCACAACAGAAGCTGCTCCCTTCCCCTTCAATCATGAGTACGTATGGGCTCGTAGGCTTGGCCAACCAAGTGGGATAAGAAACAACAACAACAACATCATCATCATCAGTGGCACAACAGCTCCATAACGAGCCAAAGTCGGCACATTTCTAGACAGGACATGCTTTCTTTTTACGGGATAGAGTTGTCAGCACTGCGCCCAACGCTCTACAGCCATATTAGTCCGCGACCTACAGTTTAAAGAGGGGATTCCCAACCACTACAAACATTACATGGCATTGCGCGGGAACTCGAATCCGAAACCTGTGGCACCGAACGCCAGAGCGCTAGTCACTCGGCCAATCAGGACCCAAACTCCAAGCAATTAAAAATCACTTAAGCTACCATGTAGGTTCGAATCATCAACCTATTGATTACCAGCCGAACGCGCTAGGCAATTGCGCCACGGAGGCCTTTTTGGTCGCTTTAAAGGGAATTTGAAAAGTTCAATAAATTTTTTAATAAAAAACGTGCATTAAAATTCTCAATATTAAAAACAAATTTAATGGCTTTGACATTACAAATAGAAACGGTTTGCGCTATTTTTCAAAGTTTCAACAATTATTGTTAGTAACAATTACTAATCGCGCATTATTTAAAAAAAAAAAATAGTAATTTTCTTCTCTTTCTTTTTTCTTTCAGACGAGCTATGAAAAGCCACTGCTCTTTTGTTTCCGCTGCTGGGCATAACCCACCTGCTGTTCTGTGTCAACCCTCGAGACGACAGTAAATTGGAAGAAGCATACATGATCACGAATGCTGCTCTGCAATCTTCTCAAGTAAGTGTCACTGTCTCATAACGCATTATCTTCGACCTTTTAACAATTTCCTGTTTAGTTGTTGTAATACTATGCTCTAATATTTATAAGTTTGCAGATGAGTCTTTTTACAGTGATTTATCTCACTTGATCAACAACGACAGGAGATCAGGTTCACATATCCAAAAGTTCATTGTGTTATGGAACAACTTATCGAAGTTTATATTTTGATCCATGGACAAAAACATGATTGTTAACATGCAAATTTAAACAGACTGTTCAGTGACTGTAATGGGGAGGTACAGCAAATATCGAACCCTTTATCCTATAAATAACACACATAATTGGATCTGGATTGAAGGGTCCTTTAAATTTATGTATCCATTGTGGAATTGATGAGACGCCTAATGGTAAAGATGGCACGTTTAACAGTTATTTTTTAAGATCGGTAAGCCTTGTGCTCCATTTATCCATGTCATGAACTGCCAAGGTTAAGATTTTAAAAAGTTAATTGCTAAAAAGGAATAACTAAAGGATAAGATGGTGTCCAGGTAAAATTCTGCCTCTAAGCAATTTTTATACTTTCTGTACACTTTATTTCAGTCTGTTATGATTTCAGTGATTATGGGGAGTTAACCATTACAGTTACTGATTATGTTCTGTGACTGTAATGGGAGCCACAGCAAATATCGAACCCTCTATACTTGCATATTAGCTATCACACATTATTGGGTCAGAATTGAGGCTCTTTTAAATTTATGTACTCATTGTGGAATTGAGGAGCGCCTAATGGTAAAGATGACACATTTAACAAGCCCTTTTTGTAAGATCTGTAGTCCTCGTGTTTTATTTATCTATATCACGAACTACCAAGGTTAAGATTTAAAAAATTAATGACTAAAAAGGAAAAGCTAATAAAGATGATGACGAGAAATATTCTGTGTCTGAGCTATTTTAATACTGTCTGTGTACTTTACTTCCATCTGTAGTGATTTACATGCGTTTGAGTAAATTTATAATATTATTATTTTATTTCTGACTTGGAAAATTTAATATTAATTTTGGCTTTTTAACATGTATGATGGCGTAAAATTTACATCTAATAAAACAAAATGGGATTTGGATTAGTTGATAGTTACTTGGGTAATTGAATTTGTGTTCCTATCATCTAATGGCGGCTCGACCTCTGGCCTTTGGCACTACAGGTTTCATTGCGGTGACATGTATATTTCTTAGTGGTTCGTAATCCAAATTAAACTCTAGGTTTCGGTCTAACTTGACCAAAGCGTGCAAAAAATGACATTAGAACGACAAACCAAACAAAATATCGTCAATGTGTTCTAGTATCCATTGCAAGATATAAGAATCCTTATCGTATTTAATTGGAACTATTCGTATCAAAATGATTCATCGCGTACTGAAAATTCATAATTTTTTAAAGAAAAGAAAAGAAAAGTGTAAATATTATTTTGAGATCTTGAATTTCTTTAAAAAACATTTTTGTCTTCTTATTTTATCCATAGTTTTTCTAAATATTCTTTGCTATTAAATTACCTAATTGAATAATAAAAATAATTTCATTTAGAATATATTTATAACAATTTCATTTAGAATATATTTATAACAATTTAATTTAGAATATATTTATAACAATTTAATTTAGAATATATTTATAACAATTTCATTTAGAATATATTTATAACAATTTCATTTAGAATATATTTATAACAATTTCATTTAGAATATATTTATAACAATTTCATTTAGAATATATTTATAACAATTTCATTTGAATATATTTAAACAATTTCATTTAGAATATATTTATAACAATTTCATTTAGAATATATTTATAACAATTTCATTTAGAATATATTTATAACAATTTCATTTAGAATATATTTTAGAAAGCAGAACTTTTCTTTATTTAAAAACATTCCCCAAAATATTTTAATTTATTTGCGGTTTTATTATAATTTATTTGATATTAATTAAAATATTCAATTGAAAAAAATTATCAAATTTCAATCTTAATTATAATTCAAAATAAGAAAGACCTTTTATTTAAAATGAACTAGACATTTTGTATCGATTCAAATATAAATATAATAATAATAATATACTATTTTATAAATTCTATGAGTTAAAAAAAATTAAAAATACTTTAAAAATATAAGCAAAAAAAAAAAAACACATTAAATTGAAATATTTGAATTTTCGTAAGGAACTGAAAATTCTGAAATTCGGTGAAAATTTAAAATTTTTCATTAAAGTTTTGGGATTTCAAACTTTTCTGAAACCCCATTTTGGGACTCTGAAAGAGTTTATATCAAACAAATGTTTGCAGAAAATTCAATTACCTAGGTTAAATTTTATCTTATAAGAAGGTGAAATATTTTCTGCGAATATATCACATCTTCAGACATTCTCTGCATCCCATATCCTTGCACCCTTAAATCGGAATATGTGAACACCCGTTAACTGTTCATCACCCACTATTCCAGAGACTTATCTCTTTTAACCCTGCAATTCTATTTTTGAACGAAAGTGAATGATAAAGCAAAATAAAAAGAGAAAAATACTTTCTCCAGCGGAGTTGGTTATTGACTTGGAAGTTTTCAAAAGTAAGATCACAGAGAAGTCTCTGGCTTCTGCAATTTAAGTTTGCCAAAGGAAACGAGTTCCTCTTGATCCAATGCGCATGACGGAAAAAAAAATATATCATGTGACCCGACAGCGGGCCATCTTTTTTTTTTAAGTGATATTCCTCCTCAATGCCTTCTTTCTTTTCTTTTTTTTTTGTATTTTAGTTTTAAGATCAATTTTATAAAAGACGAGGTAAAACAAATTTATTTGTAATATTAAAAACAGATGTTAAAATCAATCATTTAAAAGCAAAGAATACATTGATCAAAAAATGTAACATATGCACAAAAGCTACCGAATAAACTACCTATAATGGGGTACTATAGTTCTCTATATTTACATTAATATTAGTAGTTTTACAATGTCGTTTATTCGTTTCTTTTGATCAAAATATTTTTGAGATTACATGCATTAAAAGCGAATTTAATAAGGCGCAAACTAAATTATTCTTCATTGGCGAAACAGCTAAACTGTAGGCCAAGGCAGTCTGCCTACTGGCAAATTCTAGAAAATTTTAGCTTTGAAATTGACCGAGACAGAAGATATTTTTCTTTACGGGGTAGGGATGTCAGCCCTACGCCCAACGCTCCTTCAGTCATATTAGACCAGCACCTACGGTTTAAAGTGGATTCCAAACCCCTACAAGCACCTTTTGCACCCCGACTCCGAAACCTATGACATCGAGCACCAGTCACTCGGCCATCAGACACCATATAGTGAGTCTGCCATTCAAAAATAAAATTAAGAAAACAAAAATATTTCCATCGACCTATAAACTCTGTCCTTGTTCTTGTCATTTGTTTTAACACACTCGTAATGGTAAAGTAATCTAAAAAACTTCATTATTAACTTATATTGAATGCATTAAATAATTCACAGCCTAATTCCACTATAAAGAGCATTGTGGTAAAGTTAAGCATTAAAGATCTTAGCAGATGAACCTGCTTAGTTGCATATTACATGAAGTAATCCACCATTGCCATTCAAAAAACAAGTTCATCATTGAGTGCTCATCCAAATTTTATCCTTCGAAGAAGCATTTTCTGCAAGCTTCATGAAGCATTTTATGGCCCATTTGCTAATGAGGCCAGCACGGTTTGTGGTTACATAAATTTTTTTTTTTTTTTTACATCAAGTTGTTGAGGGTCATGCACGTAATTAACTAATTGTTTAATAGCAGTGGCCGGTTTGTTTCCACTTAATACTTAAAAAAAACATCGTAAGGTAATTTAGAGTTTTTGAAGCGAAATAAATATATTTCAACGAATAATAAATAAGCATAGATTTATTAATAAATCAATACATAGATTACCACCTACGGTTTAAAGTGGATTCCGAACCACTACAAAAACATCCATGGCACAGCAAGAACTCGAACCCGAACCCCTCTTGTGCGCCAGAGCCATAAACTAAATACTTTAGGGAATTTTATAGATTAGCTTGCATTATGGCTTCGAAGCTGTGTTGATCCCCACAGAATAATTTTCCAAAAATAACTCACATGAATAAAATATTTATTAAAAGGATTCAAATCACTGTATAAAGATCCAATCCAAAAATCAAAATGTAAAAAAAAAAAAAATATTGAACAATAAATATTTTCAATAAAATACAGAAGAATTTTTTTTTAATTTTCTAAAATTATGAAAGTAGTTGTTTTGATTTATTTTTATTTATTGAACGGATTTAAATAGTTTGTTTTATAAATATGATATAATTTTTTCACCACAATTTGTTTCAATGATGCGGGCTATATAAATGCATTGAAAATGTTTTTTAAGATACTTATATCAGTTTATTTCAACATTTGTGACTCAGCGATAAATGAACAGCTGGTAATCTAGTTAACCCCGATTCTATTCCTTTTTTAAGTCTGTGACAGTCACTGTTTTGAAAAAAAGAAATCAATGAAACAGTTGTGACAATGTTTCACATCAACAATAGCGTTGACTGGTAAATTTCATTTCGCAACGCAATACAAAAACGAAGCTCAGCAATTTCAGAAAATTATCGCAGAAAACAATCTTCTACAAAGAAAACGTTGACACATAGATTCGGTATCCTTTAAATAAAATACCATCTAAGCAAGTTTCATGTTATAAACCTAGCACGGGAATAAAAATATCGCTTACTTGAACTAAATATTATATAAACCGAGTTTTTGAATTGACTGAAAGCAAGTTATAAAACTCTTGAGAAATTTAGAAGAAAATGAATGAAAAATTCATACTTGACCATTTTAAAATGCTGGTCACACGGTATTATTTTGTTATTTTCAGCATGGGGCAACTTCAAGTCAAGGGGATCAAAGGAGGTTATTAAGTCATGGGGCAACATCAAACATCAAGCTCAACACCTCAAGCATTCATAGGCATTCTACAAATTTCTTTGAGCAAGAGAAAAGTCGTACAATCACAGGCCGCGCTCTCTTCATTATTTTCCAAAGGGACAAATATAAGGCCTCCTGCAAATGTACTATGAATGAAAAAATGTTAGATGAGAGCGCAAAGGTAAACTCATTATTTGAGTGGCAACTACGGTTTGATCGATGTTGAAAGAAACGCAACAAGCCCACCTGATAAGGCTTTAAGAGTACCCATTGGTTTAAAGGTCCACTCGTAATTCAAAATTTCGAGCCAGCGATTCTAACCCCGAGATATAATTGTTTAAACTAGATAACTTGTTATTATTAATATAATCTCCTTCATATCTTCCTTCATGATCTCCTTCACTATAATTCATACATTCTTTCCACTGGGTTTATTACACATTTATAAAAAAAAATCTTCCATAAATGAATTGCTTTAATTCATCAACAGATATCGATCTTTCGTGTAATTCTACAAATTAAAAGCAAATCCCATAATAAGAAATTGCAAAGAAGCAGTAGACAATTTGCACAGACATACCAAATTAACTGAATGCACACATGTTTTCATGTATATAGACGTCCGAAACGAATTTTTACCTTAAAATGAGTGCTTAAATTAGTGGTGCTTTTTGAAACTGACGATCTTGTGTTTGCTTTAGAACTTTAAGTAAATATTAATTTAGCCAATGTATGCGTTTTTAAAACATTTTTCTTAACTAAAAGCCATTAATGGAAAATGTTAAGAGTCATTAACCAAAAAGAGTAAGACGGTTACGTGACAAATAAGCAATTTCATAAGATATTTAAGGTACGTTTTTATTTTTGAGAAAACTGTAAGACTCTTTAAGTGATTAGGTTGAAATTAATACTAAAAGCCATTAATGGAAAATGTTAAGAGTCATTAACCAAAAAGAGTAAGACGGTTACGGGACAAATAAGCAATTTCATAAGATATTTAAGGTACGTTTTTATTTTTGAGAAAACTGTAAGACTCTTTAAGTGATTAGGTTGAAATTAATAATATTTCAAAGATGTTTCAAAGTATTCCACCGATGCACTGCATGTATCGATAATCATAAAAATCACCACGTAAATGATTAACAAATATTGATTTATGTGAAAAATATTTTGTGATTAATATTATTCTAAATTTTCAATATCATTGAAAGGACTTTTCTTTTCTTTTCAGGGAATCTTTGTGTCAATTCTCTATTGTTTCATGAACGTTGAGGTAAGTTGCAAAACATATTTTATTTTATACTGTATTATTGTAGCAATTTAAAATTTATTAAATGTTTGAATTAGGTACTGCTACTACACATATTAACTAAATTCTTCTTATATGTATAATTTTAATTGGTTCAATGTTTTCTGTTACAGTTCTTATTTTGCAATCATTTATTATGTCATGTATCCTAACTTTAAATCACAATAATGTCACATATGGGAATTATGGTGACTGGTCAAAAGTAAACAAACATTAGTCTGATACCGGTACGTGTAGACGTAACTTAACTCGCTTTGTTAATCTCCCAAAAAGGTTTTTTTTTTTTTAATTTTTTTCTTTGTGTCCACTTCATGATTTGTAACGTTTTGTCCAGTTAAATATTGTAATCATTCCAATGGTTAGTTATTTGAATACTGGCGGAGATTGATAAATAATAGATAGACATAGCTTCATTCTGGTAACATGGTTTCTAACCGACCACCTCCATAAATTGTTATATTTTTCTTTTAATTGTTTTCTTTGTATTGTTTCATGATTTGCATGTAACGTTTTTACCATTAAAAAGCACAATCATTGCGATGATTCATTATTTGAACACATTCCTAACATTACCCAGCAGATTTATAGAGACTGATGAAGAGTAATTAAGCAATAGCTTGATCCTGATACTCAAAAACGTAACACGTGGCTATGTTAATCTCCCAGAGATTGCTATATTTCAACTTTAATTGTTTTTTTTCGCTTTTTAATCATTTGCATGTAGAGTTTTGACTCATTATATATAATAATCACTCCATTGATTAATTATTTGAACATTCTCCTATCGCCACCTAGCGGATTTAAGGAGACTGACGGAGAGCTGATAAACAACAAGTAATATAAAAAAAAAATTAAAGTCAATGCCTACTTTTTTTTTCACTCTTATTGCAGAAAGTCCTTTATAAATAATTTTCATTCACTTTTTTTAGGTTTATCTGCGCCATTTATTAGTAGATATATGCAACTTAATTCTAAAAAAAACTAAAATAAACGAATTAAATTCAATTACTGAATTAATAATTGAAAAACTGTATTAACATCAAGTGTCATCCACTACAAATTCAAAAAAATGTATTTGAACTTGAGTGGAGGAATAGAAAGTATTTTATGAACAATTGAAAATTTGAACAAGATATATATAGGGAGAGTGTGAGCTAATAGAAAGAATTGAATAATATGAATGTGGTACGCGAAAACGCAGAAAAATTACTTCAATGATTAGTTATTTTTCCATGCAGCATTACAATTGCTGTTTAAACAATTATTTGAACAAATGGACATATGTAAATAATACTTCATCCTTTATTTTTCTTTTCTATTTTTCTATTCATTTATTTTTCTTCATTATTTACTTCTCTATTCTCGGGAAAAACATTTTCGCATCCCCTTTTTCTATTCCTACTGAAAAACGGTATTATACACGTTCGTAAAAACGTATTATCAAAATTCCTCAAATAACTGAGTTATTTGTTCGGACTAGACTGGTTTAATCTGATTTTTTACTGAATGGTTTAATAATGATAAAAAGTAAACTTAGTAATAAAGAAAATGGAGAGCGGTTTTCAGTTTTAGCACAATATAATCTGAATGCTCTTCCTAAAATGCTTATGTTTTCGAATCGTTTAACATTTAGGAAATGCAGAACAGAAGTATTAAGCACCACAATTGCAAGACCTTTTTTACATCATTAAGATCAGATTTCTCGGAAGCATTCATATATTTGAGAAAACGTGAGTAAAGTAAATTTATTTAATGTAAGGTCATTCAACTCATAGATACATTTTAATATATTAAATTAATTTCTCACAAATAGATTCTGAAATTCAGATTAAATTTTCTCTATTCTTGTCCTTAAATCAAAATATAACGGATATCTGAGGTCTGAAATGTTTAAAATTCTATTTAGAATATCATATATATATATATATATATATATATATATATTGCTTTCAACTATTTTAACATATCAACTGTAATAAATTCAACGAAATCAGTCACTGAATATTTAATGTCATACATGATTGTACACGTCTTCATTTATGTTATCAGAGAATCGCAAGTCATTAATGATTAATCCAGTATTAATATGATTGAAAGGCAAATCATGGGAGTCCAAGGTTACGCAGACCAATAATTATTGAGTATCAGATTTAGAGAAATCGTGCACTATGATATCGTGAATAAATGATGGGAGACCAGGTAGAATAATTCATATTCTGTCCGAATACGTATTGGTATTTGTCCTACAATCTTACATTTGGCACACACAGAGCACAAGGGTTAAACAACCCATTTGTATTATTTCTTTGATTTTTAATTTCAATAATAATTCGCATTATTATTATAGCTGAATAATCATCTTAATTATGTATAGTTGTTACAATTAATTTATTAATTTGTAATGATGCATAACGATTAAAATTATTTATTATTAGTAGTAAGATATTTATTCTTAATAAGAAATTTTAAAAGATACATAAGGTACATAAATATTTTCATACTTGAAGAAAAGATAAATTTAAAGAAAGATTAGCATTCATTCGCATCATGTTTTTCAAGAAGTATTTTTCTATTTATATATGTAAGAATGACATTTGATAATAGCAATGATTCTAGTAACTACACTCATGTCCATAAATTAAGGATAATGAAGTTCAGGCAAAGAAAGAGACAGAAGCAAAACAAATTTGACTTATTTGTAAAGTCTATTTCTTAAACAAAAGAAAAGAGCAAAAAAAGATGCTATATGTTTGACATAATTAATAAAAATTGCGATTTTTACTCCCTGGAGCAAATTTCAAAAGAACATATTTACAAAAAACAGTATAACATGGTTAGTATGATGGTTAATATGGAGTATGTCTCCCGGACGATGCAATACAGGCCTTACAACGCCTAGGCATGCTGAGTATCAAATTATCAATGTGATCTTGGGGAATATTACACTACTCATCAAGCAATGCCCTCCGAAGTTCCGGTTGACAGATGGGAGGGGATTGACGGGCTGCAATTCGTCGGCCAAGCATATCCCACACATGCTCTATTGGATTCAAGTCCTGTGAGTATGCTGGCCAATCCATACGGGTGATATCCTCCAATTGAAGGCATTCGTCTACAATGTTTCCACGGTGAGGACGGGCATTGTCATCCATAAACAGAAATTCAGCACCCATGGCGCCCCGAAAGAAACGTACATGTTGTTCCAGAATGACATCCCGATAGATGTGGCCTGTCATCGTTACACTCTGAACATGCAGGTCAGTTCTGGAACCAAGAATAATTCCTCCCCAAACGGGCCATCCTGCACCACCGTAACGGTGTCGTTCAATGGTGTTCTCTTTGGTGGTAACGGGTACCTGGTGCTCTCCGTATGAAAGTCCGGCGAGAATCAGACTGCAAACTAAACCTGGACTCGTCGGAAAACATCACACAAGTCCAATGTTGCGGTGTCCACAATGCATGCTCTCTACTCCAGGTTAATCGCAGGCGACAGTGAGTTGCGGTAAGTGGAACACATCTGACAGGCCTACGAGCATACAGACCAATGTGCCCTAAGCGTCTGTACACGGTCTGCCTTGAAACTGTCGTGCCGATAGCTGAAGAGAGCTGACGAGACAGGTCTGATGCTGTGCTCCGTCTGTTTCTTTTGGCAGTAACTGATAAATACCGGTCCTCATTCGGCGTTGTAATTCGGGGGCGACCTGTGCTGTAACATCTACTCACATTACCATCATCTTGGAATCGTTGCCAAAGCCTGGAGATGACACTCTGATCGATTCCAAGTTCCTCGGATACTTCCAGCTGGGTACGTCCACATTCCAGTCGTCCGATAATTCTACCACGTAAAAAATCATCCAAATGCTTCCATTGTGCCATAACTATGCGGTTATTGCACTGAAAGGCTTTTAAAGCGCTTGTGAACAATTTTGCTTCTTTGCCACCATTCCTTATATACCCCTCTTTTACACTCTCGTCATTGTGACGTACTATCCGCGCCATCTGGTGGTTTCCTGTAATTTGCATATTCTTCTTCAAGATGTGTGCCATAATTCTACAGGTGAAATTTTTATTTTAGAGTTCAATTTCTGTGTGATTCTAAATTATCCTTTATTTATGGACATGAGTGTAGTTAAACAATAAGTGAATGCTTAAAAATAATAGGATAAATAGTAACAATATTGGTTATGTTTTTGTATAAGGAGAAGTATTTCAGAGTTAATTATAAGAATGGTATTAAAATAGCCTAAATCAATTTATCCAACGTCAACTACATTAAAAATGAAGAATACGATGCAATATACTCTTTCTAAAGTAAATTATTAACCAATATTTTATTTAGAAGCGAGTAGATATAAAATAAAAATTAAAAATTGAAGATTTTTTTTTTTTATGCTTTATGTTTATAATACACCAACCAAGATAGTTGAATTTTAATAAAAAAAACATCTGCATCATTTGAGTATAGTAAATAATCCTCGACATATTGTAGATTGCATTTTCATCTGTTTGTGTCTGCAATGACTACAAATAGTCGGTAAATATATAAATTCTTATTGGAAAATTAAGGAAAAAAAAATCTTACAAGAAAACTCAATTATTATTTAAAGCAAAGAAGAATTATTAGATTACCTAAATTTTCAATTGAAAAACGTTATAAGATATTTAAAGTAAGTGTAAATCATATCGTTTCAATGAATAATAATTACGCTATCAGAATTCAGTTCAAAACAAAGCTTATAATATAATAGTTTTGTTTATATTATATTATTTCTGTTTTTATTATATTAGTAAATATTAATAAAATTTTGGTATACTAAATAGAAATTATAAATTTACTGATTTTTAAGTTTAAATTTCTTCTTTTTTAATTATTATATCGTATTGTAAATGCTTGAATTTACGTATTTAAAATTATATTATTATAAATTAAAGATAAATTTATGAAATTATATAACAGAAAAATCAAGAATTGAAAAAAAAAAAAATATTACTTTTTGATCAAATTTATTAGCCATATATATATATACACTGAAGTGACAAAAGTCATGGGATAGCAATATGCAAATTTTCAGATGGCAGTAGCATCACGTAGAACAGGTATAAATGCGCAGTGCTTTCGCAGAGATTTCATTTCTGTTCAAGTTATTCATGTGAAGAGGTTTTGACGTGATGATGACCGCACGGCGGGAATTAACAGACTTTGAACGCGGAATGTTATTTGGAGCTAGACGCATGGTTTCATGCCATTTCGAAATCGTTAGGGAATTTAACATTCCCAGATCCACTGTGTCAAGAGTGTGTCGAGAGTATGCAATTTCAGGCATAACATCCCACCATGGACAGCGCAGTGGTCGACCGCCTGCACTTAACGACCGACACCGGCGACGTCTGCAAAGAGTCGTAAAATTCTAACAGACAAGCAACACTGCGTCGAATAACCGCAGAAATCAATGTGGGACGTACAAGGGACTTGTCTGTTAGAACTGTGCGGAGAAATTTGGCTTTCTTGGGCTATTCCAGCAGAAGACCGACTCGAGTGCCTTTACTGACAGAACGACATCGCTTGCAGCGACTCTCGTGGGCACGTGAGCATATCGGTTGGTCCCTAGATGAATGGAAAACCGTTCCTGGTCCGATGAGTCACGATTTCAGTTGGTAAGAGCTGATGGTAGGGTTCGAGTGTGGCGCAGACCCCACGAAGCCATGGACCCAAACTGTCAGCAAGGCACTGTTCAAGCTGGTGGTGGCTCCGTAATGGTGTGGGCTGTTTTTTCATGGAATGGACTTGGTCCTCTGGTGCGACTGGACCGAACATTGTCTGGAAATGCTTATGTTCAGCTACTTGGAGATCACTTGCAGCCATTCATGGACTTCATGTACCCAAACAACGATGGGATTTTTATGGATGACAATGCGCCATGTCACCGGGCCACAACTGTTTGCGATTGGTTTGAAGAACATTCTGGACAATTCTAACGAATGATCTGGCCACCTAGATAGCCCAACATGAATCCCATCGAACATTTATGGGACATCATCGAGAGGTCTGTTCGTGCCCAAAATCCTGCACTATCAACGCTTTCACAATTATGGACGTCTATCGAGACAGCATGGCTCAATATTCCTGCAGAAGACTTCCAACGACTTGTTGAGTCCATGCCATGTCGAGTTGCTGCACTTCGCCGGGCGAAAGGAGGGCCGACACGATATTAAGAGGTATCCCATGACTTTTTGTCACTTTAGTGTATATAGCTATCTAAAATTTATTAGCTTTATTAGCTATATAAGTTACTAACTAACTAATAAGTAAAATATTAGCTGTATTGTTTATACTAAATAAATCTTTAAATCTTTTTAAATTATGAAGTAAATAATAAAATTGTTGAAGATGTATTTATAAAATTTTTTACCAATATTCTGATATAAAAAATATAAATATTAATGTAATCAGAAGTTTTTTTTTTTTTTTCAAAACTATTGCTTATTTAAATAAACACAGCAATATTTACAGAGTAGAAACAAACGCTTGATAGTTTCATAAACTGTGAATTTGAAAATTTATCGAAGGTAATTTGTTTTTATTTTAAGAATTACATATCCAAAAAAATTTTTTTTTTTATTTCCTTATATTTAAATACCAGAATTTGTTGCTATTTAAAAGTAATTTTTTACCATCAAATGCAACCTAAAGTCAGAATATTTTGTCATAAATAAGCAATATAAAAGGCAATAATAAATAATTGTTAGGATGGACAAACTATATGAAAAAAAAATTTAAATGGGTAATAAATTCCTTTTAACCTTTAAAAAAACTCTTTTTATTTCATAAAAAAAATTGAATTTCAAGTGCATATTTTTATATTTCTAGCGTTTATATATATATATATATATATGTATATATATATATATATATGTTTATGTGCTACGATGAAATAAAAGAAAGAATTCCAGTCAAAAGTTCAACAGCAATAGTTTTCAAAAAGACATCAAACGTTTACGATGTGACGTGAAAAGCACTATTTATGGAAAATATTTCCAGTTGCCATAGGCATGGAGACATATATATTACGATAAAGTTGCATTGAAAAAGCCTAAATGTCAAAGAATAAGGCCCATTAGAAATTTAGATAAATTTAAAAGTGAACTTTACATTCCAAGCTTAAATAACGGTGTGGAGAAAATAAATAGATAAATTTTCTATTTATAATATTTTTAAAGTATGTCTACTAAATAAAACATAGGAATACCAGAAGATACAATATGTGACATAATAGTTAGTTTATTTTTAAAAATAAATTGAAAACATTTTTCTAGGGTTTTTTAATGTATTCGCGATCAATAAGCATTTGTTTTTATTATTTTAGATAAGGAAATGGAAACAATTTTGTGTATTATTTTTAAAAAGTGTGTACAAAATTAAAAGAATTTTATGAAATCTATTATAGGTAAATCTATAAATAAAAACGTTGGTTAAATTTCTAAAAGAAACATGTTATACGAGTTTGTGTAAAACACAGTGTAAAAATTTACAAAATAAAATTAGTGCTTTCATTATGCAAATAATTATTAACAAAATTGATCAAAAATATTATATAATAATAGCATTGCATAATTATTTCTTCGTTATCAGGAATACTCACATTTAAACGAGAGCTATTTACCTCACTTTAATACATTCTTTACCTTCATAGTACAAATTTGTTTTTCTATTCTTTAACTGTGTTAAAGTCCAACAATTTATAAAAATTGGCATGCTTACATTTGGGAAATTGAATTTCTTTGAACATGTATATATATATTTATAGTTATATAAGATAATGTTGGTAAAAAACATTGTTCAATTATTTTGCTTTTAGTTAGTGTAAATATATAGTTAATGCAAATTATAAATATAAGTTCACTCCTGAACTGAGAACGATTAAACAGGCGATGCATGAAAAGTCGGTTTTCACGGTCCTGGTGACAACGGTCGAAGCATCATCCTTCACTTTACTGAATTATTATAGACTATACGTTGTATCAGATGGCAGCTGTTGGAATTTGTAAAATTTACAACGCTACGCTGGCGCTGGCCCTGCTAGTGTTGTAAAAAATTGGTTTCCTCTTGGGCTTGTAGATGAGCTGTTACCACTCGAAGTGTTAAGATCAACTCCATGCACTGTAAATATTATATTGTAAATATCAATTGTATGTAAATAAATGAAACTTCAATAAATAACTGAATTGATTGATAAAGACTTCTCTGACCAGAAAGCTACAATTAAATTACTAATTAGACCACCGAATACAAGAAACCATGATAGTTGTAATAATAGCAACTTTCATAGCTATTTTTTGCTTCCAACAAGTGAAGAAAGGAATAAAGTCAAGTGAAATATATATTTCATGGTGGTTTCCATATTCGCTGTACCAAATAAATGCACCAAACCCAAACAAACAACAAGCGATGTAAGATGAAAGTTTGGTGTTAGTAACGTATTAATAAATAACCAATAACGTAATTTTCCTTGGTAATCGTGGTCAGCTCAAAACTTTGTATAACCAATTTAAGTCCATGATAATGACGTAAAAACTCACTCCGAGTAGTTGGTTATCTCTCTGATTTAATATTTTCTTTTAATACTAATATCAGCAGATTTTCATCTCACATTATGAGATTTTTGGACATTATCGAAGTAAAACCGCAACGCGAGAAATTAATGAACTATTGTTTATGCCCTCAAAAATCCTAGCATACCTGAAGAAGAATATGCTAAACAAATGTTTGGATATAATTAATTAATATAACTAATTTAAAGCATAATAATGAAATGACTGTATAACTAGAAAATTATTTTAAAACTATGTATGCGACATCCGTATTATTACGAAAGATATTGAATAAAATGATGTTTGTCATTAAAAGTTCGCATCCATTCCTCTTCTTTAAACTGTTGAGGAAATTCATTGATTCTTAAATAAATTATGAATGCTACATTATATACCAGTTTTCCGTCATTCTTTAAGAATATTAAACATTTTTTTATTTCCAATGGCAAGGCAAGTACAAGAAGAATAAAAATAGTAGTACTAACAAAAATAACAAGGGAAAAAAATACAAAAGATTAAACGTCCAAAAAATGCAAAGATGACCGAAGTCATTGCCTTAAGAGTTCTCTCGCACGCCAGTAAAGCGCTGTCTCGAGTCGCCGTCAAGTACCGCACATCGTTGGAGGTGGTCTCTGTTCATTGGGTCTGTTGAACCACATAGCGGGGCAGCCAGGGTTCGAAAAGATTTTAATTCGATGGAGATGTTCTGCTAGACAGTCATGGCCAGTCAGAAGTCGGAACTGGGCGACAGTATGCCGTCGCGGATTGCTGGGTATTGCTAAAAGATCTACGTAAGTGCAACGTAGATCCACCTCCTCGTTTATGCACACTGGACAACGTTCTTGTGACGGCAAAGTGGTCTGCAGCTTCTGGCAGTTCTTTTTTCTACATGTCTTCTTGTCGTTTTCGTCGTCATTTCCGTCAAGTCTCGGAGGTTGGCCTTATTGTTCTACAATGGAACGCTGGTGGTTTAGAATATTAAACATAAAGAACGTTGCAGGACTGTATGTTTTGGGAGAATTTTTTCAATTCTTTGACTGTGTTAAACAAACAATTTATAAAAATCACATGATTATAATTGGGAAATTTTTTCCCCGGATATTTCTTTTCTACAATATATTTTCCTTCCAACAAATTAAAAAAAAAAATTCAGAGGGGATTTTCCCCCATTTTTTTGTTACAGTAAAAATGTTATAAGAATGTAATGTTATTTAAAGCTTTCAGTATTATTGAACTGCGAAATGAAATATGACATGTTTTATGCTTATGTAATGCTACTGAAACATTAATTTTATTTCTATCTTACAATACAATTTCGTTTCAAATAATTTAAGTACTGAGAGAGAGAATTTCCTCAATTCCTTGTTAGAATAAAAGTTTTATAAGAATGTAATGTTAAAAAGGTTTTCAGTATTTTTGAACCGTGAAAGAAACCGTATTATATAGATGATGTATTATATCTATTATATGCCTACATAAAAAAAAAAAAAAAAAATTGAAGAACACATTAATTTTCCTGCAACACCTAATCTCCTTATTAGTTTTGTAAACTTACTTCAAAAGTTAAATTTTAAAAGTAATTTTTCGTCAGTTAAAAAATAATAATTTTCATTAATATAAAGTAT
This sequence comes from Caerostris extrusa, assembly GCA_021605095.1. NCBI lineage: Eukaryota > Metazoa > Arthropoda > Arachnida > Araneae > Araneidae > Caerostris > Caerostris extrusa. The sequence goes on along the minus strand of BPLR01019010.1, from coordinate 10,483 downwards.
TAATGATTTTAAAGATTTCTAGACACTTTACATTTTTAATTTCTAGTTTAATTATTTATATTTTTTTCAGAACTTTAGTAAATTTTGATTTAGGAAATTAATCATTCTAGACTTCTTATAACAAAAGCAACAAAAAAAATTATATTTCATTGTAAAGTTGAAAATTTTTACTATTTTAGAATGTGTAGTTTCTGATTGTAATCCTCTTTAATTGAAATTCTTGGCTCTAAAGAAGTGCAATATATTCATAATAAATCATTTTAGAAAACCATAACAACCAATATATTATACATTAATTCAAATGCTTTGAATTTGTTTATATGAATAAGGTTTTCCATGAATAAACATGGAGGATATTTCAAAAGATATTATTCATACTTTTAAATGCCTTCGCAATACTTACTTTAATCAGTTGTTTTCAAAATCGGAAATTATAATATGGATTGCAATGACAAAGATAGAATAAATGACATACAAATCATTCTAGTTATCATTGTTTAGTGCATCCCCCTCTTAAGAAAGTGAAATTACCATTATTAAAGACGTCATTCAGTGCTTTGTTATAGAATTCAGAGCTTTGTAAAATGATATGTATTTACAATATATGCTGGTTCATATTATGTTTGATAAAGGTCAGGTTAACGAGATCGATAATGTCTAAAATGTAGTATCTCCAAGTCAACAACAGATGTCTTAGATTTCTAATTTAAATCTTCTAAAAATATTTTACAAATAACTTTAAATGGTAAGTGTATGGTAATTTATGAGAAGAGTCTCAAACTATAAAAACAAATTTTTAAAAGATAAAAGGATGCTCATAAAAACTTCAAATTTGGATAAAACATACATTTAGAGAGATTTAAATCAAAATCAATCTTGCTTAGATAAAAAGGATATAAATGCTTACATACATACATAAATTGAAATGAAAAGGTAAGCATGCATTAGAAAATATATTTCTGTAAAATCGTATACACATATACTAAACCATATCCATATGTATACATATTAATGTATACTTACATATTTGTATATATTTACATACCGTGCATATAATTATATATATGCATATTTATACAAACATACACATGCATATATCTTGTAGTATTCATATTTTCATACCCATATTTAGGTATAAAAACATCTTATTTATCAGAAAAATGAATTTGAATTGCGCAATGATGAATGTAGATTGATAAAATTGAAATCTCATATCTTTTAACCTACAATTTAAATAAAAATTTCATCAACAATAAAAATATAACTAGAGAGAACTAAATAAGTTCATAATACAATTCAAATAGAAATGTAAATCAAAAAGTCCAATTAACTCACATAAGGACTTGATTTGAACTAAAAAGATTGTTATGTTGGCAAATTTTAATACATAATTCAAAGTTTCCCGCATAGATGATTATCATAAATGAGTATTACATAAAATTTTAACAGCAACAAAACTCTTGCGCAAAATCAGCTGTAATACACTGAAGTGACAAAAGTCATGGGATAGCAATATGCAAATTTTCAGATAGCAGTAGCATCGCGTAGAACAGGTATAAATGCGCAGTGCTTTCGCAGAGCTTTCATTTCTGTTCAAGTTATTCATGTGAAGAGGCTTTGACGTGATGATGACCGCACGACGGAATTAACAGAATTTGAACGCGGAATGTTAGTTGGAGCTAGACGCATGGGTCATGCCATTTCGGAAATCGTTTGGGAATTCAACATTCCCAGATCCACTGTGTCAAGAGTGTGCCGAGAGTATGAAATTTCAGGCATAACATCCCACCATGGACAGCGCAGTGGTCGACCGCCTGCACTTAACGACCGAGACCGGCGACGTCTGCAAAGAGTCGTAAATTCTAACAGACAAGCAACACTGCGTCAAATAACCGCAGAAATCAATGTGGTACGTACAAGGGACTTGTCTGTTAGAACTGTGAGGAGAAATTTGGCTTTCTTGGGCTATTCCAGCAGAAGACCGACTCGAGTGCCTTTACTGACAGAACGACATCGCTTGCAGCGACTCTCGTGGGCACGTGAGCATATCGGTTGGTCCCTAGATGAATGGAAAACCGTGGCCTGGTCCGATGAGTCACGATTTCAGTTGGTAAGAGCTGATGGTAGGGTTCGAGTGTGGCGCAGACCCCACGAAGCCATGGAACCAAACTGTCAGCAAGGCGCTGTTCAAGCTGGTGGTGGCTCCGTAATGGTGTGGGCTGTTTTTTCATGGAATGGACTTGGTCCTCTGGTGCGACTGGACCGAACATTGACTGGAAATGCTTATGTTCATCTACTTGGAGATCACTTGCAGCCATTCATGGACTTCATGTACCCAAACAAAGATGGGATTTTTATGGATGACAATGCGCCATGTCACCGGGCCCCAACTGTTCGCGATTGGTTTGAAGAACATTCTGGACAATTCCAACGAATGATCTGGCCACCTAGATCGCCCGACATGAATCCCATCGAGCATTTATGGGACATCATATTTTGAGGTCTATTCGTGCCCAAAATCCTGCACCATCAACGCTTTCACAATTATGGACGTCTATCGAGACAGCATGGCTCAATATTCCTGCAGAAGACTTCCAACGACTTGTTGAGTCCATGCCACGTCGAGTTGCTGCACTTCGCCGGGCGAAAGGAGGGCCGACACGATATTAAGAGTTACTTTAAATGGTAAAGTTTACTAATAATTACAGGGTCCACAAAATATTGCCTCAAAAAAATTTAATATATGCTTCATTATGAGGCGGTACCAAAATTCATGCATATCATGTTGTCAAGATTCCACGCAATTTAATACCAAATACCATGAAACTTATTAATATGAAATTTTTTTATTAGAATTTTTAGAACGAAAAATGTTTATGCATGACGATTTAAGGCTTTAAAATTGCCTTGCTAATAAATTTAATTGCTAAATATAAAAAAAAATTATAATTTTTGGAAAGGCTTTTGAGAATCACATGATCTCTTTTATGTAATTCCCCGATTTATCTAATATTTAACTTTTTATATATAATTCATAATTAAATTTACCTAGCCTACATTCAGGCACTTATATATAACATAATTAACACTTAAATGATCAGGACCAATAATAAAATATTTAAAAATTTAACATATCAATTTATCCATCACCATAAATTTGTCTAACGTTAATATCAACATCATAATCATCAATTTGTCCATCAATCTTTAACATATGAATAATCAGGATCAATATTTAACGTATCATCAATTTGTGTAGCGTTAATATTAACATCATCATCATCAATATGTCTAACGTTAATATTAACATTATCATCATCATCATCAATTTGTCTAACGTTAATATTAACATCATCATCATCACAATCAGTTTGTTTAACATTAATATTAACATCATCATCATAAATCTGTCCATCGTCATCAATTTGCCTAACGTTAATATTAGCACCATCATCATCATCAATTTGTCTAATGTAATATTAATATCAACATCATCACCAATTTTCCATCAATAATACACATTTGCAAATAATCAGGACAGAATGAGGCCATGAGAAATAACATATAACTGATTATAAAAGAAGTTTTCTTTTTCCTTTGCAGGTGCAGACTGTCCTTCGTAAGGCGTACGTGCGTGCCGCCCTGCGCCGCAATCCCAACCACCGCTACACGTGGAAATGCCGCACCACCCGAGCCTCCCAGACCAGCACCTACGTCTCCAACTGCGACAACTCGGTCACGGACACCGCCCTCGTGCGCACGGGTGCCTCGCCGAGGTCTGTGCACCTGCTGAGGGAGGTGCGCACCTACGACAAGGGGGCCTCAGGAAATACGGTGGGGGAAGAAGGTCAGTATACTGGTCAACGTAAAATATCCGTGATAAGTGGCATTCACACCAATGATTGACAATGGAATTGTTTTCTCCCTCACGAGTGGTCCCAACCTTATTTGACTTTAGGAAGTCAAAATTAAGTTCTATTTCTAAACAAAAGTCCCATTTTCAAACAAAAATTACTGAGATATCTACCTCCTTTAAGTGAATAAACAGAAGCATATAGTAAAAAATTTTTGTTCGTTTATATATTCATAAATCTACCAACGTCTTAAAACATAGAAAAAGGAAATATGTTGTGTATAATACACAATGAAGCTCGAAAATATAAAATGTATTATAATCAATGATATTAGAGTTTTTTTGCATACCGTACTTTAAAAATACCGGTATTTTTAAAGGAAATTGCTCATGCGTTTCTGTAATAATGTGTCCTATGAGCATGCGCGCTAGGGAGAAAAAAATACCGTATTTTTTAAAGGACAATCTGAAGGACAATGTGAAAGAAAGAATAACGAATATCGTTAAAAATTTTCTAATATGAAGGATGAATCTGGTGCATTGCTATCAATGAATTGATTCTCGGCCATTTTTAACAGCAGTAATTTTAAAATATCGCGATTCAGTATTTAAAATTAATTAAAGTTCATTAAGAAATTTGTGACCATACTAAACCATGTTCCACCCAAATACGACGAAGAAAATGCAATTATTCCTATCTTCTCTTCCTGTTTTATGTCTTCACTGCCCCATTACTTTAATTAACGTCCCTTGATGGTTTTACTACCCCCTAGGAAGCTGCATTGGTAATTTGGAAACCAATATCCTAAACGATTTTACAAAGGAAAACTAAACTTTCCACTTATCAACTACGAAGCTCATATTTCTTATTGGTTAATGAAGTAATTTCCATATGTTGCATCAACAGCTTAGATAAAATTCAATATGAGTTGCTGGAAGTTAGGTTGTTTTTTAGCCATCTATCTGACTTACGCATTTCTTAAGTATAAGTCTTTGATGCGAAGCAGTTCAATTCGTTGTATTTCGAATTTTAAAATTTTAATATAGCATCAGAATTCTTAGAATTTAACTAGAATCCCAAGCATGTTTACACAAAGAAGTTGATATTAAGGTAAATTCAACAGTTGCAACATTTTTTGATTCACAGAAGTTTCGTGAATCAAAACTAATATTGCTTATTCGAAAGGAACACCAGCATAAATACAATTTTGCAAATTTTTTTTTACTTATTTTGAAGGAATCTTGCATCGCTTTTTCTCAACGGGCCATAGCACTTCGATCTTATACTTTTGACAACTACCAACGCTCTACAGTCATATTAGACATGGACCTACGGCTTAAAGTGGATTCCAAAAAAAACATCGATTTTTTTTCTAAAAACATCTATATTTTCTTCTTTAATTCAGTATATAGATGTTTCTGAGACTAATTATATTATACATTGTACATATATTAACATTACCGAGCCTAAGAAAGTAATAATCTAGAAAATTTAAATAAATTCTAAAAATAAGAAATTAAACAAAAGAAATATTAGTAAGATTAGAAATTCAACAAGGTAAATAAAATTTAGTACGCAATTCTAGCATTTGATGGCTGAATGACTTTTAAGTTAAAAAAGAATGAGTAGCGAAACAATTCGCAAACAAATTTTTTTGTAAATAATCTTTTGTTTTGAAGAATTTGTTTAATAATATTTGTTTTGAACATTACTCTAAAGAAGGAAGATTTTACCTACTGAATGGTAAAAAGGCCATGATCTCTCTGAAAATGTAGATGAATTACCATTGTTTGCAAGTAGTTAATGTCAAATAAAATAAATGAAATAATATTTTAAGTGCTTTGTTGAAATTACAAAAACTAACATCTTACAATATATATTTTTGCAGGATAAAAAATAACTGAATTCTAATAATGTGAAATGAAATAGATCGAACAGTATTTGTGATAGATTTTTTCACCGAGTATTAAGAATTTGAAACTTAGCCAATGCAGGAGATAAATTTAGAAATAATGTTAGCATATTGGAGAAAGAAATATAAAACATGCATTTGTAGAATCTATCCAATTCAATAAAATAATAAAATACAAAAGGGTTTCATTAGAAAAGATGGCATGAATAATATGTATAAGAATTTTCAATTATTCTAGAAAGAATAGCATTGAAATATTTTTTTATTTCTTATAATTCGTGGAACATATATCAGATAACCGAAACAGAATTAGCATTTAAGGTAATGAACATCTTACAGATGATTTATTCGATGAATAAAATTTTCGATTAAGTAAATAGGTATTATTATTTTTCTTTCAAAAAATGAAATTTATACAAAAATAAAAATCATGTAAGATTTGCTCTTTAACATTTTCATTCATTTTAATATTGACAAAATATTTCAATGACTTAAATTATTTTAGGCACACTGGGGAATTGTTTGAAATGAATACTGTGTGATATAATTTATGATAAAGTGGATAGCTCAAAAAAAAAAAAATTCAATAGAGGTTTACTGAAGCAATATTATTCTGTAATGCCATTTTAAAATAAATTGAAAATTGCCTTCAAGATGTAAATTTATACTGTATTATTCCATTAAAAAAATAATATTAATTCAATATTCATAAAATTATTTTACAATCTTTTTTTCCCTCAGAAAATAATTTATGAGTAACCGAAGTTTTAATTTATTTGACTGTAATCCCTGCTATTGTAATTCAAACATTGTTATACATTGTAAGACATTCATTAAGTTGTTCCGCATTCACGAATAATTTGTCAACAATGGCATGGTTAAATTGTTATGTAGGAAAGGGAATTTAGGATTTAGTTAGAGATTAATTAATTTACACGCAAATTAAAATAATGTTGTGAGAGACTTCTATGTTGAGGAGAGAGCAACAGTATACATTTATATTTGAACTAAAATTAATCGGTCTTTGAAGTAAAATAAATATTTTACATAGCTTTCTGATATTCATTATTAATTTGGATATGGTAGTAAATTAAATAACAATGTTTAATAAGAAATTTTAAAAAAAAAATCTGCAGAGTGTTTAACCTATTATATGTAAACATGCTGCTTCTAAATAGTGGTGAATTGAAAATAAGGATGATATTATATGCATTCTCGTAATGCAACAAACCCTTAAATCTATTAAAAAATAAAAATATAATAATAATAATGTGCCTTGTTATAATGAATACGATACAGAGTACGCACCTAGATTACAAAGATTTTTCTAATTACACAGAATTCACAGAGATTCTTAAATTAATAACGCATATTATACACAAAGTTTTAATATAAGTACATAGACTACATATAACACAGAGTACAGTAAACAGAGTTTCTTAAATTATTAAGCAAATGTATTACAAAAGTATAAAAGAAATTCAATAGTCACAGGATTATGACAATAATCACAGATAATCCATGAAACATCAGTTGGTACTTACGTACTAACGGTACCTTGGCGACAGACTTGGCATTTTTAAGTGTCGCCAATGGAACCCCTGCAGATTTGGCGGTTTTTCAGGGGCGCCAATACAGTAACCCCTGCAGATGTGGGGCTTTTTCAATGGCGGAAATCTTAACGGCTATAGATTTGCTGAGTTTCGACGCCATATTGTTGTGATACGAAAATGCGTATTTGGGATTTGCCTGAAACGGAGCACGATGCAATTTTATTTTTCCAGGCGCGAAATATTTTACCAAAACAACGAAAATATCCCAATTCCCATGACATGAAACTTTATTTTGGTGAACGTAAGTTTTGGAAATGCAATTTTAGTCAGTGTGCTCATCGTGTGGATTCCGAAAAAGACAACTGGTTTGAAGGAAGCAGAATTCCATTTCGTACAACTTTGAGATTCATATACTGCTGGTGCGAGGAGTTGACGTCGATTAAATTTTTGTGAAAAAGCAACTTGATATATCGGATAAAACTGTTATAGATTGAACAATTACATGCGTGAATTATGTGTCTTGGATATGGCGAATAAACCAAAAAAAAGGTAGGTGGACCAAATTGCATTGTGGAAATTGATGGAAGTTTGTTTACTAAACGTAAAAAGTCGTTGTGGTCGGCATTTTTAAATCGTTTTGATTTTAAATGAAGTGTTTTATATATTTTATTGTTTTTTGATTTTAAATGAAGTGTTTTATATATTTTATTGTTTTGAATAAAAATATTTTGAAAGCGTTTTGATTGTTTTTAAAGTGTGGATTGGCGCCACTTAAAACCGCCAAATCTGTAGCGGCGGTTGGCGCTTTTTTCACTAATTGTCGCCAAGGTACCGTTAGTACGTAAGTACCCATCAGTTAATCATTACAGGAATATCAATTCAATATGAAATTTAGAGACACCAACAACAATTACTAAAACAATCATAATTTTCTATTCATTATGCTTGTATCTACATTCAACTACCAACTAGTCTCACATGTACAATTGTATTTTATTTCAATGCTTTTATTCCATTCATTTGAAAAAAAAAATCATAAAAATGAAATATCCAAATTTTGGAAAGGTTCATGAACTATTTCCATTATTTCGTATGTGTGAAGGTAACATAGACTTTGGTTCAGCTTTACATAGCTCAATTTCACTTTATACCGTCACAATTTTGAAGACATAACTGACCACATGCAAAGACAACATCCTGCTAACATATGAAAATATTTTTTTTTTTTATGAAATTTATTTAGAATTTTTTTTTATATTTTTAATTGAAGTTATTTTTGTTGCATTTTAACAAAATGTGTAGCAGAAATAAACATTTTCGAATCATTTGTGCAATGGCTATTTGAATTCTTTGCTGCATCTTTCGTATGATTCATTGAAAATGTCGTAAATTTAATTTTACCAAATTATGTTACTAGAAGACCAAGAATGAAGACACTGTTATTAAAGGAAAAACATGTGGAAAGACAGTTAAAAAAAATTATCGTCCCAGTGATAGACAATGAGAATCCTGGGTCATATTTTGTCCTTATAGCTATTAATTTAGGTAGCACCATGGCCATTTATTTTCATAGCCATTAATTTTGGGTAACCATCGTAACCATTAATTTAGGGTTCTATTTAGCCTCATATGTTGTTAGAAATATTACCCCATGAGATCAATTAATTCTCAATTATTTTCTAAATATTAATGCTAAAGGAAGCATGTAGCGAAAGTGATAAAGACGTAATTAGTGCATTCTCACCCTGTTAATACCATTGTAGATTTGGGATCAGTGTAGCCATAACAGATTTGAAATGAAGTGGTTTTTACAAAACTTTTCCAATTTTTAAAATTTAAACAATTTCTATTTCTAAAATAAATTCCATATTATAAAGAAAGTTTATTTATTTTATAAGAAAATAATTTACAAGAAAAGTTATTAATTTTACCGTACATACAAAGACATTCAATTCACATTAATTAAATTTCCATTATTATTATTATAAGAAAATAGTTTTAAGACTATAATAAGATTCTTTATATATGCATAAAAACTATGTTTTCAAACAATTAAATTTTTTTATCCAGCTATCGAAGGAGAGATAATCATGAATTAGTTTAAGTAATTGATGATGTACCTAAACCACTTGCATCTCATTTGTATTTCCTTGTGCATGTATTTTAAAACACCAATTTTTCTTTCAAAATGAGAATTTATTAACCTTTATCTATAATAAATAAGTGACCTATCTAGAACAAGTAAGCGAAAAACAAGAATTACAAACAAAGCATAGATCAATTGCTAATTAAATTGCAAAGATAAATACAACTAATAGACACCCGACTCACCTAAATACTCCTCTAGCACGAGAGACATTAATAGTAATCTCTTTTTGTTTTTCTTGGCCTAAACTAATAACACTCTCCTGCACTTCAGTAATTTTTCAGTAGTTTTAAAAATGTTCTTATAGTTTAGAGAATATTCTGATAATTTAAAGAAAGATTGTCGAGCCAACATCGCCAAGCCTGTCGCCAGTTTGGCAATGTTTTCATTCTTTCAGTAGCTTTTGCTTTTCAGTAGTTGTTTCAGCAGTTTTAAAAATGTTCTTATAGTTTAGAGAATATTCTGATAATTTAAAGAAAGATTGTCGAGCCAACATCGCCAAGCCTGTCGCCAGTTTGACAATGTTTTCATTCTTTCAGTAGCTTTTTGCTTTTCAGTAGTTGTTTCAGCAGTTTTAAGAATGTTCTTATAGTTTTTAGAATATTCCAGTAATTTTAAGAAAAGATTGTCAGCCAACATCGTCAAGTCTGTCGCCAGTTTGGCAATGTTTTCATTCTTTTTCAGTAGCTTTTTGCTTTTCAGTAGTTGTTTCAGCAGTTTTAAAAATGTTCTTGTAGTTTTTAGAATATTCCAGTAATTTTAAGAAAGATTGTCAGAGCCAACATCGTCAAGTCTGTCGCCAGTTTTGGCATTGTTTTCATTCTTTCAGTAGCTTTTGCTTTTCAGTAGTTGTTTCAGTTTTTAAAAATGTTCTTATAGTTTTTAGAATATTCCAGTAATTTTAAGAAAGATTGATGAGCCAACATCGCCAAGAGTGTCACCAGTTTTTGCAATGTTTTTCGTTCTTTCAGTATTTTTCGTACTTCAGTAGCTTTAAAATGTTCTTGTTGTTAGCAAT
>BPLR01019009.1:0-53140 GCA_021605095.1 Caerostris extrusa | reverse complement strand
CTTGTTAATAAATATTATTATCATTTATATGAGCCTTTGCTAAACTCAATTTAATTCCAAATTCTTTCAGAAAAATCAATAAAAAGTTTTTATTTACTTTTTATTATTTCCAATGGCAGATTATGAACAGTTACAGCAAAAAAAAAAAAAGGAAAACGAAAAAAAAAAAGAACAGAGAATACAACAAAACATGATGAAACAGAGTTCATTAATCTAACATAATGTCAAGTTGTAGATCTTTTTTAGCCACTGAAAAAGTTTGCCATGTGCACCATGGGGGAGGTAGATCTACTGCGCACCTCAATAGAAAAGTAATCAAATTGAATATCAGGCCCTACCATGCATGCGGAACTTCTCAACTACATAAAAAATTTCACATCTTATCTTCTCAATTGAACGTTTATCACATAAATTGCCAGCATAGAAGCCAGGCTGGTGCGTTTTTTGCATTTCTTGAAGCATTTTAAGCCTATGAGACTAGAGTAATAGTTATCACTTGAAAAGGAGAACAGACCATTTTTCTCTCTCTTTTTAATGGATTAATGAATAAATGATTTTGAATGGATTAATGAATAAATGATTTTGAATGGATTAATGATTTTTCAATGAATTAATAATGAATAAAATTATTAATTCAACAAGACCCATATTCAAAAATTTTATACTGATTAAACAGAACTAATTTTGATTAATATTAATGTTTCGATAAATATTAAATTTTTAATAATTATTTTTGATGAGTATTCACAAAAAACTCGAATTAATTCCAAATTCTTTTCAGAAACATCAATAAAAAAAAAAGACCAAATTGAATGCCAGGCCCTACCATGCATGTGAAATGTTTTATGTAGTTGGGAAAACAATACAGTACTTTTTCAATACAGTAATTTAGGCATTCTTCCTAATTTAACAAAATAAATATTCTATCAAAATATTTTATACTGATTAAATATATCTCAATCTTAATATATATTAATAATTATTTTTGATGAGTCTTATAAACTCGATTTAATTCAAAATTCTTTCAGAAAATTAATAGAAAAGTAATCCAGACCAAATCGAATATCATGGCCTAATATGCATGTGAAACTTTCTCAAATATAAAAATCATTTTAACTACTACTACTACTACTACTACTAACTACCCCACTACATACATGTTATATTCTCAATTAAAATTTCATCATGTAAATTGCACGCATAGAAGACAAGCAGGTGTTTTTTTTTTTTTTTTTTACAGAACTTGCATTTCTTAAAGCATTTTAAGCTTAAAAGAACAGGATAAATTTTATCACTTGAAGAGAAGAACAGACTATTTTTTCTTCAATGGAGTAGTAATTTATTCATTTATAATTTCATAAAATCTATTTTCTATTAAAAGAATAATTCTAAAATATATCTCAATTTTGATATATATTAATAATCATTATTTTTATGAGTCTTCACCTAAACTCAGATTAATTCCAAATTCTTTCAGAAAAATCAATAGAAAAGTAACCCAGACCAAATTGAATACCAAGCCCTGCCATGCATGTGAAATGTTTTATGTAGTTGGAAAAGTTTCACAACTTATCTTCTCAATTAAACGTTTATCATATAAATTGCCCGCATAACGAAGCCAGGTTGGTGCGTCCTTTGTGGAACTTGCATTTCTTGAAGCATTTTAAGCCTACGAGAACAGCGTAAAAGTTATCACTTGAAAAGGAGAACAGACCATAATTTTTCTCTCTTTTTCCATTGGGAAATTTATTCATGCACGCTACTTCACTCAAACGAAGCGAGGCGATAGTAGCATAAAGAATGTGTTCTTCCCTCCCTTTTGAATTCGAGAACGAAAACTCTTTTAAAATTCCCGTTGCCTCGTCGCTGTTCATTAGATTTTGTTTACTTCCCGGGTCACAAAGAATGTTTAAGAGTGAATCTCTGAATCTTTCAAATGGTTCAGTGATCTGGGAGGGGAATCTATTTATTGCGAGGAATAAGTTGGTGTAAAGAGGAATTACAAAGAAGGCTGGAGATATATACCATCCTAGTGGTAAATGATTGCGTTCACATAGAAGATTTCTAAAGAAAACTAAGTAAATCGAGGAAGACAGAATTAAATCTTCTTTTCCGCTGATCAATAAAAAAGAACAAAAGTATTTTGATTAAAAGTTGAAAGAGGCGCCCCTTCCTCATCCCCCTGTAAAAAATGATTTCATTATTTTTAAATTGAATTTCTGAATTCTTTTATCCCTCAATTGATAACCGTAAAGATTAAAATATAATAATACAAAATATATAAATCTTCATTTGAAAAACCATAACTGTCAAGGGAGAATTCAAATCGTTATCATGTCATTCCAGCATATACATAGATTAATGTAATTAATGTTAGGATATCGAGTCCACGAAAGACAATTTCCCAGAATACTTTAATTTAATTTGTTTTGATAATTTATAACTAGTAAGCTGAATAGTTATTTGTCATATTAAATTTAATAAAAAAATTATGAAATCTTATACAAAATGAGAAGTGTCTTGCACTTCATATATATATATATATTTACATAAAGGACACCTTTTCTTGTATGAATTCTTAGTGAAATTTACAAAAGTACTTTCTATAGCAGTTACTACAAACATTTAACAGAAAATGATGTTGTTACTGATCTGTCTGGTGTAGGGAAAGTTCACACCAGGTCCAAGAGACGCCGTCACAGGCGACCGGTCCACGTCTAATAGTAATAAGCAGCTTCACTTTTGCGAGGAACCAAGAAGGCTGAAGACTGACTGAATCTCAAGACAACACTCAAATTCAAATCAGATCGGGACCTACGGTTTAAAGTGGATTCCGAACTACAGCAAACATCTACGGCAAAGCCGGATTCCTCGACCCCGAAACTTGTGGTACCCAGTGCCAGAGAGCTAACCACTCGGTTACGAGACAATCCAATATAGAAAGGGATTTACTTAATAAAATATGAAAATATTAAAAAAAATAAATATTTAAAAAATAATACAATTTTGAACTTATAAAGTTGTTTATCCACGTTTGCAAATTATTACTTTAAATTTAAAATACCGATGTTTATATAGCATAATATAACTTTTTTAAGTGCAAATAATAGAATTTTTTACATTAATTCGAAATCAAATTCGTATTAAAAACATTAAACCTCACCAGATTGCATTTGCGATAAATCAATTCCATCGCTTAACTACCCACTAATTTTTTTCTTTTAGTCTTCTTAAAACACAAGAAGAAAAAAAAAGTTTTATTTAGCCGGACCAGATTGAAAGATGAAACCATAAAAAGTCTCATTTAAGAACCATCTTGCCTTGCAGAAAACCCTTTTTTTCAAACGAGCTAAGACCAAGGGGGAAGTAGACCTCCTTAGGGAAATAAGACTGGAATCAACGTAGATAATTCTTCTGCACATGCCCACAAGTCTGTCTCGAACCAAAGAAAAAGAACATTCGTAATAACCTTCTGAGCTTCCTTTCCCAACACGCAAAAAAGAAAAACTGGGTCGAGTAAACGGGGTATTTTAGAGAAAATAAGCAGGGGAAGGAAGCAAGGATACAAAAAATAATCATGGCCAAAAATCATGAGATCGGTTTTTGTAGTGGAGTTCTTATAACAGCTGGCGATAATGTTGAAATCTAGAGGTACTCCTGATCCATATATCACTATGAAGTTCCCTTGATTCTGACATGCGATATTAAAGGGGTTTTAACCTTTACGTGTTCCAACCGAGTGTTCTTAAGAAGACTGAATTCGGAATTAGTATATTTTTCTGATACTGCTATTATGAATAGCGGCTTGTAATGTGTGTGCAGGATACAGCACAGGATAATGTAATGATAAAGCATTAGTGGAATGATTTATGTGCGGTCAATTTCTGCAAAAATATCTCTAAAAGTGGTTCAACATCTACAAATTATTTTTTTTATCTTCATGAAGAGTTGCACAATTCGTAACTTAAAGAATTGGAAAAAGTCTATAGGAAATTTTTGTATATTAATCTAGAAATCGCAGAATTTAGTTTCTTACATGTTGGGAAACTGAACATTTTTATTTCAAAAAAGATTGTTCGTGTAAACGAGCAGTTCTGGGGCAAATTTCATCATTCTGAACGATGTATTACTTTAGAAATTCGTACAAGACAGATTTTGATTTTGTATAAGTGGCATAAAAACAACAATGGATTGGGACACATTTTTCAATTGAAGGGCAAAATGTCATTATTATTGAATACGTTGAATAACATCTGGTAAATTCGAGAAAGTAATAAACATAATAATTCTACGAAGTATGCTTTTATGATTGATTTTATTTAAAAGATTGCTTATGAAAATGAGCAATTCTGTGCAAATTCCATCATTCTGAACGATTTATTGCTTTAAAAATCCCGATAAGACCGATTTTAATTTTGTATAAGAAGTGGTCAAAGACGATGACATAAAGAAACATTAAAAATGAACTTGGACTGCTACTTTTTCAGTTAGAGTTAAAAAAATTCATTGTTTTTATATGTGGAATAACATCTGGTAAATTAGAGAAAGTAATACATATAATAATTCGCTAAAGTATATATTATGGTTGATGTATTTTTATTGTAATCAGGGTCTGAAGAAAGGTCACCAGAATTTTTGTGCAAAAAAATAATTGGCATTTCGTCAAAGAAGAATAAGTATTTTATAAATTTTAAAGTTTTGTCAAAGATAATGTAAAAAATTGCCATAACGTAGAATAAATTTAGTGCCAAATATGCGGGGGATCTTGATTCAGTATTGTTTCATTGCAGACACATTATTATTCCTTAAATAATATACGAACGTATAGCTGTCATATTTATTAAAATTACAAAGATAGCACCACACAACTGCAACACATAACACACAAAAACAAATATTGATTTCGTAAATATTTTTTATATGATTTAAATCTTAAAAGCATGTTCATTTGTCTTTGCCTGGAATGCTCTCCGTACTGCCTGGAACTCTCACCTTACTCTGAACACACCCTTTTTCTCTTTCTCTCTCTCCATTATCTGTTCCAAAGTCTAACGGGCGAAAAAACCTGCTAAGTCCAAAGTTTAACGTAAGGGTCAACCGTCTTTGAAAGGAGGGCCTATCAACCTTGAATTCTTTCCCGTTGGATAAGGTGGATCCTTACTCATAGTTAAAATTACTATCCATTTTTTTTTTTTACAAGTGAGCACTAATACAATATCATCAACATTTAAAGTTACACATATGTTGCGCTCTATAGCTATCACTGAAAAATTTAAGTCGATCTACTGACACCATTAATAGTATATAATTTTTAAAAAAAATTTTAACTTTGAAAAAAATCACTCTCATCGCCAACCCATGTAGAAAGAGATTATGATGCTAAAGCTAACTCTTAATCATATGTTGGCATCTTACAATAAACTTAAAGATATGTTTAAATTTGGGAAAAAGACAGAAATTATTTTCGAAAATCTTAGTTATAATATCAAATAGGTTTTGAATTGAAATCCTAATTCATTTGAAAATAAATTTGTAATAGGCTCTGATCTAATATAATTCCTTTCCATTTAAGAGTTTGTTATCATTTCTCACAACTGAATTTAATTTTTCAAATATTTTTTCAATTCAACAAATGTATTCTTTTTCTAAATCGACTTCTCCATGTCGACTTCCTCCATGTTGTTGCAAAAACAAACTGTTTCCTATGAAAACCACTTACGGTTCGTTTGATGAACGCCACCTACAATGAGATTGATGAACACCACCTACAATTAGATTGATGAACGCCACCTACAATTAGATTGATGAACGCCACCTACAATTAGATTGATGAACGCCACCTACAATTAGATTGATGAACGCCACCTACAATTAGATTGATGAACGCCACCTACAATTAGATTGATGAACACCACCTACAATTAGATTGATGAACACCCTCTACAAATAGATTGATGAACACCTACAATTAGATTGATGAACACCTACCAATTAGATTGATGAACACCTACAATTAGATTGATGAACACCATCTACAATTAGTTTCATTAAGAAAACCACTTACAACACAAATAGTAGAAATTTTTCCTCATTTTTTTTTATAAATAATGTATTAAGACATATTAAATATATTCATAGCGGGCAAAAAATTATTCTTAATTTTTAAACCATTTTGGAATTTCTGTGGTATCTGTGGAAGATGTCATATTTACCCTGTTCAATCTTTTAAATAACTTCGTCTGATATAGCATTTATTTTTAATTCTTTTTATCTTCTTTAGTTTGAGCTATATAGTTAGGAACATTAACGATAGTTGCATTAAAATGATTTATTTACAAAATTAAACATGCTTTTATCATTTTTATTCTTGCTGATTTGTAAATTTTTGTTTGTAATAAATTCCCAATGCAGGCCTTAGCGTTGGTCCATATAATCTTTTAAGAGTTTCCCCTGTATTTCTAAGCTATTTTAACATCTTTGTTATTTATAGTGCAGTAAATTTTGTGGGCAACTTATTTACATATACCATTACTAGAATCTAAATTACAAGATATGATATAATTAAAGATTATACAGTCATATGAATAAAAAATATTTGTGCTATTAATCTAGAAAATGTATTTGCAGGTGAAATTTGCTTGCAATTAGTTTTCAATTACATAGAATCTATCAAAAATGGAAATAAATTGAAATGCTTCATCAACTAATTAACGATCATTACACTTTAACAACATAACGTTTACGCAAAAATAATCAACAAGTTTCTTCATTATTTACTAATTAGATATAAAAAAGTAAATATCAATATCTTTAAAAAATAAACATTAAAATTAGGTGGTATTTCTTACTATAAATTATAAGGAAGATAAGAAGTATTTAAAAAATAACACCACAGTGTCTTAGATGAAATATATGCAATAAATCACTAAGTAATTTTCCTGAATTCACGCAGTGAATGCTCACGGAAGAACCAAACAATCTACTAATTACGAAACACATGCAGTAATTGCCTTCATAAATTATTGCTTAACAACATTACCATTTCGTTCTAATAAACGCGAGGAAAATGCATCTTCATCTTAAGTAACGAATAAAAATATCACCATTCATCGTATTCATAGCCACAACGTGTAATTGAAAAAATGTACCAACGAGAAAAGAATGAGAGAGAGAGAGAGAGGATGAGAAAAAAAAAATATTCTTTATATGTACTGTATGTATTTACAGAAGAGATTTACTTGTAATTAATTTTCAATTATATATAATCTATCAATAATGCAAAATGAACGGAAAAGCTTTATCCACTAATTAACAATAATCACAGTTTACCAACATAACGTTTATACAAAAATAATCAACACGATTCTTGCTTATTTACTAATTAGATCTAAACCACAAAAGTAAATATCAATATCTTCATCATAAAAAATAGCACCTTTTAATATGCGTATTTTTATAAAATTCTAAGAAGATAAGATGTATTAAAAAAAATAACACCACAGTGTCTTAGATGAAAATACGTAATAAATCACTAAGTAATTTTCCTGAATTTACGCAGCGAATGCTCACCGAAGACCAAACAATCTACTAATTACGAGAACACATGCAGTAATTGCCTTCGTAAATTGTTGCTTAACAACATTACCATTTGATTCTAATAAACGCGAGGGAAATGCATCTTCATCTTAAGTAACGAATAAAAATATCACCATTCATCATATTCATGGCCACAACGCGTAATTGAAAAATGTACCCACGAGAAAAGAATGAGAGAAAAAAAATAACATTCTTTCTCTGTATACAGTCGGTCCAGATTACTTTTCCGAAGGTGCCATTTAACGTTAATTAATTATGTTCCACCAAGTCTTCAAGAACTCTTGGTAAATAATTTGGAAAAGAAAGGGAAAAATAAGCCGGCTAAGAAGTGAAAAAAAGTACTTTTGCAATCCTATCCAATGAAAGCGGTATGTGTGTAAACAAAACTAATAAGTGTCATAACAATTACCTAAGCTTTTAAACTTTGTTTTCTGGGAAAACGTTCAACTAAGATAATTTCGAACCAAATAAATGGTGAAAAGAGAATGCTTTTTCTTGTCTTTGTCAATTAATAAGCGAATTATTTCAGATGTGCTGAATAAAAAAAAATTAATAATGGTTTTTAATATTTTTTTTTTCACCCGTTTGAAGCTAAGCGTGGATAATTAAAATGACGATAGAGTCACACTAGCTTATTTTACTGAGTTTGAAATGGTGGCTAAAAGATAGCTATATGACTAATTTGCAGATTATTTACTTGAATTTCTTTGTAGTTTTTTTTTTTAGTGTGTTAGTTTGAATAAATATAAAAAAAATTTTTTTCTGAAATAAGTGATCTTATATTCAGTTCAAAAACGTGAAATACCAGTTTTTGATGTCTTTCCAATGGCAAATTTACAGGACAACACATGTTTTTTGTATTTATTTTTTTTAATGACAAGATAAAAACAAAGGACATCAATTAATCCATCAACTTGTTTTGTGTAATGTTTCTTATCCCACTAAGTAGATATCTCTATCAAACCTCACGAACCCATATGGATTTATCGTTGAAGGGAAAGGGGGTAACTTCTGTTGCAATTCTGTTTCCATTTATCGTATTCATAGCCACAACGTGTAATTGAAAAATGTACCCACGAGAAAAAAAAAGAGAGAAAAAAATAACAGTCTTTCTCTGTACTGTTTGCATTTGCAGACCAGATTTACTTGTAATTAATTTTCAATTACATAGAATCTATCAATAATGAAAATAAATGGAAATGCTTTATCAACTAATTAACAATAATCACACTTTAACAACGTAACGTTTATATAAAAATAATCAACACGTTCCTTGTTTATTTACTAATTAGATCTAAACCACAAAAGTAAATATCAATATATTTAAAAAAAATAAATATTAATTAGGCTGTTTTTTTATGATAAATTCTAAGGAAGATAAAATATATTTAAAAATAACACCAGTGTCTCAGAGGAAAATATGCAATAAATCACTAAGTAATTTTCCTGAATTTAAGCAGCGAATGCTCACCGAAGACCAAACAATCTACTAATTACGAGAACACATGCAGTAATTGCCTTCGTAAATTATTGCTCAACAACATTACCATTTCGATTCTAATAAACGCGAGGAAATGCATCTTCATCTTAAGTAACGAATAAAAATATCACCATTCATCATATTCATAGCCACAACGCGTAATTGAAAATGTACCCACGAGAAAAGAAAGAGAGGAAAAAAAATAACATTCTTTTCACTGTATACCGTTGGTCCAGATTACATTTCCGAAGGTGCCATTTAACGTTAATTAATTATGTTCCACCAAGTCTTCAAGAACTCTTGGTAAATAATTTGGAAAAGAAAGGGAAAAATAAGCTGGCTAAGAAGTGAAAAAAAAAAGTACTTTTACAATCCTATCCAATGAAAGCGGTATGTGTAAACAAAACTAATAAGTGTCATAACAATTACCTAAGCTTTTAAACTTTGTTTTCTGGGAAACCTACTAAGATAACTTTCGAACCAAATAAATGGTGAAAAGAGAACGCTTTCTTGTCTTTGGCAATTAATAAGCGAATTATTTCAGAAGCGCTTGATTAAAAAAATTAATAATGGTTTTTAATATTTTTTTTACTCGTTTGAAGCTAGCGTGGATAATTAAATTGCCGATAGAGTCACAATAGCTATTTTAATGAGTATGAAATGGTCGCTAAAAGATAGTTGTATGGCTAATTTAGAGATTAATTACTTGAATTTCTTTGTGGGTTTTTTTAGTGTGTTAGTTTGAATAACTATAAAAAAAAAATTTTTTTCTCAAATAAGTTATTGATCTTATGGTCAGTTCAGAAACGAGAAATACCAGTTTTTGATGTCTTTCCAATGGCAATTTACAGGACAATAGATGTTCTTTGTATTTATATTTTAATGACAAGATAAAAACAAAGGACATCAATTAATCCTTGTTGTTGTTGTTGTGTTATTTCTTATCCCACTTGATAGATATCTAGATCAAACTCAAGAACCCATGTGGATTTATCATTGAAGGAAAAAGGGTAGCTTCTGTTACATTCTGTTTCCATTTATCGTATCCATAGCCACAACGTGTAATTGAAAAAATGTACCCACAAGAAAAGAATAAGAGAGAGAGAGAGAAAAATAGCATTCTTTCTCTGTACTGTTTCTATTTGCAGACCAGATTTACTTGCAATTAATCTTCAATTACATAGAATCTATCAATAATGAAAATAAATGGAAATGTTTTATCAACTAATTAACAATAATCACACTTTAACAACGTAACGTTTAAACGAAAATAATCAACACGATTCTTGCTTATTTACTAATTAGATCTAAACCACAAATGTAAATATCAATATCTGTAAAAAAATAAACATTATATTAGGCTGTTTTTTTATGATAAATTCTAAGGAAGATAAAATGGATTTAAAAAATAACACCAAAGTGTCTCAGATGAAAAAATATGCAATAAATCACTAAGTTATTTTCCTGAATTTACGCACCGAATGCTCACCGAAGAACCAAACAATCTACTAATTACGAGAACACATGCAGTAATTGCCTTCTAAATTATTGCTTAACAACATTACCATTTGATTCTAATAAACGCGAGGGAAATGCATCTTCATCTTAAGTAACGAATAAAAATATCACCATTCATCATATTCACGGCCACAACGCGTAATTGAAAAATGTACCCACGAGAAAAGAATGAGAGAAAAAAAAATAACATTCTTTCTCTGTATACCGTCGGTCCAGATTACTTTTCCGAAGGTGCCATTTAACGTTAATTAATTATGTTCCACCAAGTCTTCAAGAACTCTTGGTAAATAATTTGGAAAAGAAAGGGAAAAATAAGCCGGCTAAGAAATGAAAAAAGTACTTTTGCAATCCTATCCAATGAAAGCGGTATGTGTAAACAAAACTAATAAGTGTCATAACAATTACCTAAGCTTTTAAACTTTGTTTTCTGGGAAACGTACAAAGATAACTTTCGAACCAAATAAATGGTGAAAAGAGAACGCTGTCTTGTCTTTGCCAATTAATAAGCGAATTATTTCGGAATTATTTCTCGAATTATGTGCTTAAATAAAAAAATTAATAATGGTTTTTAATATTTTTTTACCCGTTTGAAGTAAGCGTGGATAATTAAATTGCCAATAGAGTCATAGTAGCTTTTTTTTACTGAGTATGAAATGGTCGCTAAAAGATAGATGTATGGCTAATTTATAGATTATTTACTTGAATTTTTTGTGGTTTTTTTTTAGTGTGTTAGTTTGAATAAGTATAAAAAAAAAAGTTTTTTTAAATAAGTTATGATCTTATATTCAGTTCAAAAACGTGAAATACCAGTTTTTGATGTGTCTTTCCAATGGCACGTTTACAGGACAACAGATGTTCTTTGTATTTCTTTTAATGACAAGATAAAAACAAAGGACATCAATTAATCCATCAACTTGTTGTTGTGTTGTTTCTTATCCCACTTGTAGATATCTAGATCAAACCCACGAACCCATATGGATTTATCATTGAAGGGAAAGGGTAGCTTCTGTTACAATTCTGTTTCCATTTATCGTATTCATAGCCACAACGTGTAATTGAAAAATGTACCAACGAGAAAAGAAAAGAAGGGGAGAAAAAAAAAAAATAACAGTCTTTCTTTGTGTACTGTATGTATTTGAAGAAGTGATTTACTTGTAATTAATTTTCAATTACATAGAATCTATCAATAATGCAAATAAACGGAAATGCTTTATCAACTAATTAACAATAATCACACTTTAACAACGTAACGTTTATACAAAAATAATCAACACGATTCTTGCTTATTTACTAATTAGATCTAAACCGCAAAAGTAAATATCAATATCTTTAAAAAAATAAATATTAAATTATGGTGATTTTTTATATAAATTCTAAGGAAGATATAAGATGTATTTAAAAAATAACACCACAGTGTCTTAGATGAAAAATATGCAATAAATCACTAAGCAATTTTCCTGAATTTACGCAGCGAATGCTCACCGAAGACCAAACAATCTACTAATTACGAGAACACATGCAGTAATTGCCTTCGTAAATTATTGCTTAACAACATTACCATTTCGTTCTAATAAACGCGAGGGAAATGCATCTTCATCTTAAGTAACGAATAAAAATATCACCATTCATCATATTCATGGCCACAACGCGTAATTGAAAAATGTACCCACGAGAAAAGAATGAGAGAAAAAAAAATAACATTCTTTCTCTGTATACCGTCGGTCCAGATTACTTTTCCGAAGGTGCCATTTAACGTTAATTAATTATGTTCCACCAAGTCTTCAAGAACTCTTGGTAAATAATTTGGAAAAGAAAGGGAAAAATAAGCCGGCTAAGAAGTGAAAAAAAAAAAAAAAGTACTTTTGCAATCCTATCCAATGAAAGCGGTATGTGTAAACAAAACTAATAAGTGTCATAACAATTACCTAAGCTTTTAAACTTTGTTTTCTGGGAAACCTACTAAGATAACTTTCGAACCAAATAAATGGTGAAAAGAGAACGCTGTCTTGTCTTTTTGCCAATTAATAAACGAATTATTTCAGTTGCGCTGGAATAAAAAAATTAATAATGGTTTTTAATATTTTTTTTACTCATTTGAAGCTAGCGTGGATAATTGAATTGTCGACAGAATCATAGTAGCTTATTTTGTTGAGTATGAAATGGTGGCTAAAAGATAGTTGTATGACTAATTTGCTGATCATTTACTTGAATTTCCTTTTATAGTATTTTTTTTAGTGTGTTAGTTTGAATAATTTTTCTTTTTTTTTTAAAAGTTTTTCTGAAATGACTTAGTGAATTTATATATTCATTTCAGATGCGAGAATTTTTTTTATTTCCACTGGCCAGTTAACAGGACAATAGTTATCAAAAAAAAAAAAAAAAATAAATGCAAAGAACAAGATAGAAACAAAGGACATCATTTAATCCATTAACTTGTTGTTGTTGTTTTTCTTATCCCACTTGGTAGATATCTAAACCAAGCTCACGAACCCATATGGATTTATGGTTGAAGGGAAAGGGGCCAGCTTCTGTTTCGATGGAGCACCCGTTGGTAGAAATCTGACTTAGAGATGGCTGAGAGAGAATCTGGAGAAGCTGAGATCTGAATAGAGATGGCTGCGTGGAGGTCTACAGTAATATGAGATCGGGTCCTAAAGAGGATTCCGAACCACTACAAACATCCATGGTACCGCCGAGACATGAACTCGAAACCAGTGGCACAAAGAGCTATAGCGCTGGACACTCAGCCATCCAAGCTCCTGTCCATCAATTTAAATCTGGCAATAAAATAACGCTTCCATAAAGAAACAGTAAGTAGTGCAGAATAGGAAGCAAGATGTGACATATCCATTTCCTCCTGGTTATCACATAGGAGACAGAGAGAGCCAAGAGCCATTTCAATTCTGTGAAGGTGCTTGCGGTGTCAATCGTGACCATAGGAAAGCCTTAGCAATGCCACAGATTTTTCTCTAGGCCTATCCTAGGTCAGGAATAGGATCGTACCAGGTCTTTTGACTGTTTCTAGCGGCAACATCGTCAAAGGAGTACCTAAGGGTCTTTTTAATTGTCCTCTCTCTTGTTTGGGACAATCCACCTGAGTTCCAGCGCAGAACACTAAAAAACTCACACTGAGAGCCAGACTGAAGGCCGTATTTGTTGATCATTTTGTCGTATCAGAAGTTGCCCGGAGTGCAGATCTACGTTGCACTCTTTGTAGTAGATAAATTTTAAATTTTTTTTTCTAATTTTATTTGATATTTAGATATTTTTGAACGTCTGTAAATTATGTGCATTTCAATGGGGAATATATTTAAAAATTTACAATAATATAATATATAATAAATAAAATGTATGTTTTGAGTAAAAACTAATAGCGAAAAGAAAAATAATTATCAAGACAACTTAAAGTGATTATAGTTTATTAAATTCTAAAATAATGTTAATGCCTCGTTTTCTACAATAGCACTTAAACGAGGTATCTGTAGAACAAGCCTATTTAAAATACATTGATGTATTTAATTTATTTTTAATTTCGGATTAAAATATATACTTATAATGTATGTATTAAAAATGCTACATCATTTATAAACCTCAATTCCACTCAGATACATTGATATTGGTACAAATATTAAATGATTAGCTGTCTATGACTGTAATAAATGCTGGAAGAATTTTTTCATCTAATTGAATAGAACATTGGCATTAGCACAATGCTGAGTGTCGTGGGTAGATACATTCACTAAGAAGTATAGCTGTCTTTAATTTGTCATGCTTTATCAATGCTTTCGAGGGTGACATATGTTCTTCCCATTCAATTCTAGTATACTAGTCATGGGGTAGAATAAAAGTCTAGAAATATACATTGCTCAGTAAATAATTAAATAATATAGGGTAAGTAAAAATAGATTTGTTGTTACAAAAATTCATTGGTGTACTTTTGCTGGTAGCGCGCATCTGAAAATATTGATTCATGCCAAGAACATGATTACCTATGTCTATATGGACTATCTGGGTCCAAACATGGAGAAGACATGGTCTTAATTAAAAAAGAATCCCAAGAATACCAAAGAAACCTTCCCCATCATGTCCCATAAATGGTCATTGGCATTCAATTCAAGTAATATTGATAGAATCTGAAATACAGATTAGAACGAAATTTCTAAGTATTTGATAGAATTATCTTCATCAACAACAACAAAAAGGAAGCATAGTATTCTGATCTGTGCCATTGTCTTAATGTGAAAATATCTCTACCAACAGATTTGAAGGGGGAGAAAAGAGTTGAGATTTAATGCATAAAATAAGGAAACAAAGGAATGAATGGTTTAGTCATTTATTGAATTAGAACCACGTTACATTAAAATATTTACAAAGGACCTATTATAACTGAAGAAGCCTACATAAAGTTTGCACTGCAAGTCACTGAGGATTCCGGCAAAAATGTTATTTATGGTGTCATTCCTAAGAATAAGGGTCTGCTGATGGGAATAGGGTTGTATTCATGTTGTCTATATCATTTTTAGGCTTTGGGGTTCGTCTTTAGTCTCTCTACCTTCAGCAATATGTTTCCTTGAATATTGGTATCACCTTCGTTGCATATAAGCTTCCATTATAAAATTTCACCAAAGATTTTGTTAATTTCTGGATTTCACACACATACATTTTATTTAATTGACATTTATCGTTATATCTAGTTACACCACACCGATATTTTTTAAATAAGCTCCCGTATCACTCACGTAACACGTATAGATTCTTATATAACAGCAAGAATTGAGAGCTCGCGCTGGATTCTAGGCCAATTTCCTCTCCCTCTTCCTACATTTGAAAGTTTTTGAATTTCATATTATTTTTATTTGCAATATATTTGCTTTAATTACTAATTGATTTGATTTTTTGCTGACTTATTCTCATGACATAATTACAAATAGAAATTTAAACTTCAATCTATTAACAGTATAAAATAACACCGAAAAAATGAACAAGTAAAATTTTTTAATAAAATAAAAGGCAATTTTCATTATCTTTTCTTCTGCATATGTAGCATACGAATGATAAAATTTGTTTTTACCTTTGCTTTATTTAAGATTCTAAATATTATATAAAAATTGACCAAAAAAAAGTGACCAAATAAATTGTAACGTTAAAAACAGGCTAACTAAGCTAAATTACAAATTAAATTTTCCTGAAAACAAATTTTAAAAAAAAGATTTTGTTGATTGGAAAATAAATAAAAAGCAAAATAAAATTACAAAAAAAGGCTGAAAAAAATATCAAAGGTTATCAATTTATTCTAAAAATAAAAATAAATATATTATTTTTTTTTAAAACAAAATTAAAGATAATAAAAAAAAAAAAATAAAACAAAGCTGATTTTGTAAAAAAAAATTGTATTTTTATTTATACACTTTTATAAAAAAAAAAAATGTGTGAATAAAAGATGCTAGTAGATATTTGTAATTTTCATTATAAAATGTGCAAATATTTATTAAAAAAAAAATTTTCTAAATGTCTCCTATCACTATTTATATATTGCTTTATCTCCTATATTATATTAAAACATATAACTTTTATTCAAACATAATCATTATAGTTATAAAATTTTGACAATGAAATAAGTAGTGCACTTATTTTAAAAACAATTCATAATTAAGACAATCTTTTATAATTCAATTCAATTTTTTTGTATATATGAATTACAGATTAAATAAACTCTACAATTCCAAAATTATTGTATTGAATATAATATAAAATAAATAATGATACGAGACGATTTAAATATAATATTTCAAAATACGTGTACTAATTACAACAATATAAAATAAATAATTACGGGAGACAATAAATGGAAGTTTCTTAGAACAAAAAAAAAATTAATTAACAACTCCCAACAAACTATCACAATTAATTATACCTCGATAGAAAATTCTATCCCCACTCAGTAATTAATAGTCAGATGCTTTTCTGCTGGAATAAAGAAAAATAAAAATAAAAACCCGTAACCTATATCACCATACTTTATAAAATGGTGGATATGCATTTATCAAGTTATTCAAGGCTTTCGAATTCCAAATCAGGCTTGAACAAAAGAGAAAGAAACTCGGGGTCTTTTATTCGCATACGCTTTTGTCTACGCTCATTAACAAGTCAAGCCAACATTTCGACTTGAATCGATTCTTCTCCTTGGTGAAAAGCAGAAGAACTCTTTTAAATTGAATGCATTTTATTCCTTATTTATTTTAGCAGGAATATCATTCATCGTATAGAAGTGATTAAATACATGTCTTGCGTCGGATTTTTCTTTGATTTGCTGAAGAAATGACGCGAAACTGGATAAGTGGACACGCGAGAAAGCATAGCTGTGTTTCGTTTAATTAAAAAAAAAATTATTCGTAAGGAATTACGACAAAAAAAAAAAAAGACTAGAATGTTGTCACGTATGAAAATAAATTGTCTTCTATTCTTAAATAATCAAAGCCCTTCATTAATTCATACGCATTAAGGTTCAGGTAAAAGAAGCCATTCCATTTTCGATTAAAAATTGTAGTTTTATTGTTTTACGTTTTTAGAAGACTTTATTTTTAGTCATACCAGAATATGAAAGACATTGTTTGCGCTTTTAAAATCTGGGCACGTCAACTAATTAATTCAACAGGAGAAGATATAGCAAATTCAAAGTTGCCTGATGTGAACAGAATCTAATCATTGAACCTTACATTTTGCCTCAGCAGATTTGAACTAACAGAGCCAAGATTTGCTTCAGGGAAGACAGGATTTTTATATCCTCTTCCCCATCCTTTTATCAACTTCAACAAGAAATCCTTTTGCCCTAGAGATTTGCCAAGCCTATCCTTGACATAGATGCTTATAACCTCGCTTTGCTTATCAGGTTTCAAACCTGGATCTTCTAGTTTGGAAACACAACACATTATAAACCAAGCCTAGCCGGCCCATAAATACAGATAAATGATCTTAGAAGACTCTATTTTTAATCTACAAGGAATAGGAAAGACATTGTTTACGCTTTTTAAAATCTGGGCATGTTAACTAATTAGTTCAACAAGAAAGATATAGCAAATTCAACGTCGCCTGGGATGAACCAGAGGGTTTACTTAACGGGATATAAAATGGTGGATATGAATTTATCAAGTTAGTCAAGGCTTTCTTGGTTATATCCAAGTTATTCAAGGCAAAAAGTCATTCTTCTCCTTGTGAAAAGCAGAAGAACTCTTTTAAATTGAATGCATTTTATTCCTTATTTATTTTAACAGAAATATCATTCATCGCATAGAAGTGATTAAATGCACGTCTTACGTCGGATTTTTCTTGATTTGCTGAGGAAATGATCCGAAACTGGAGTAAGTGGACAACATAAGAAAGCAAAGTTGTGTTCGTTTAATTAAAAAAAAAATTTTAAGTAATTATGACAAAAAAGAATAGAATGTTGTCACGTATGAAAATAAATTGTCTTCTATTCTTAAATAATCAAAGCCATTCATTAGTTCATATGCATTAACGCACAGGTAAAAAAGGTCATTCCATTTTCGATTAAAAATTGCAGTTGTATTGATTTTAGAGTAAATTTAAATTGTTTATGATTTTAGATGCCTTAAATTTTAGTGATACAAGAATATGAAAGACTGTTTATGCTTTTAAAATCTAGGAAAGTCAAATAATTTATTCAACAGGAGTTGCCTGAACCACAAGGGTCTACTTGAAGACACCAAACATCGTGCCGTAGCAGATTTGAACTAACAAACACCAAGATTTGCATCCTCTAAGAAGAAGAAGTTTACATCCTCTTCTCTATCATTTCCACAAGTTGAGCATGAATCACCTGGTTTGGAAACCCAAAATATTATCTACCCGGATCAGAAATACAGATAAATGATCTTGAAAGACATTGTTTTTATTCTACAAGGAATGTGATTCCAGAAGAATAACGTAAATTCCTCAAGGAAGGAACTTAAATTCCTTGACTTAATTTATAATGAAATAATCATCCACACTTGAATAGGCTTAACGGTGCATTTCCAACAGCAAAGCGACGCTAACGCGGTGTCAACTTTGCCAAATCAAATTAGCGATCGAGAAATGATTGACAGTAGATTGATGGATTCTCTACTGTCAATCATTCTTGGTGGCTAATCTGATTCGTCAAAGTTGACGCCGCGATAGCGTCTCTTTGCCAATGGAAATTCACCCTGAAACAGCTTGACAATCAATATCTCGTTGAAATTGCTGGATGGGTTAAATTGTATTGCAGAAAAGAAGTCAGTTTATCATTTTAAGCATTAAATATAATTGCTTTCAATTAAAAAATTCCACCACATATTTCATAACTGGAAAACCAGCAAATAAATGGCTCCTATTCCAATTATTTTGCCAATCCACATTTATTATTTATCATGTATAAATAAGTCGCTTATACAATATCAAATCATTTGTCTTTTTAGTAAATTAACTTTTAAAAGATAAAGAATTTAATATTGTACAGCTATTTTTTGCACTCGCGGATTGATGGCCTCTGTCCTCAAAATACAATACTTCACTTGTTGATTTTTACTGGTTTTTTTTTTGAACTTTAATTTAAGAGATTTAGAGGTTCATCTTGAATAACATCGTACAAGATTTCTTTAATTAAGAGCATCTGCATTGTAACGGTCTGATTTCCAATTAGCTAACGCTGTGGCATTTGGTACCATAGGCTTCAGGCTCGAATTCTGGGGGTGGTATGACAGTTTGTTAATGATCTAATTATCCTAATATGTGGAAAAATTATCATAGCAGAACATACCAAACTGATTTTTAAATACTATTTAATGAAGAAAGAATATTTCTTCTTGCTGTTGCGATAAATCCTTTCTTTTTCTGTTGCTTTGGCAATTTTGTTGCTTAATTATTATCAATACAAAATATTATCCTTTATACTTTAAAATATATAATATGAAACAAAGTTTTCAACTTCATAACATCTTATTCAAATTATTTTGGATTAATATATCCCATAATTAAAAATGGCTGATTAAAATGTGCGCTTTGTTACACGTTCACTTTGTGCGTTCACTAAAATGTGCGTTTTGTTACATCATACAAATCTTTAAAATTCAGAGAATTTATGTTACTCTGCATGCGTAGGTATACGATTTATTGTAAAATTTAATTCCAAATGTTGCGAAAGATAATCCTATTACGGTAAAGCATAAATTCTTTGACTTAATTTATAATGAAATTATCTTCCACGCTTGAATAGGCATAACGGAGTATTTTCAATGGCAACGGGATGTCAACTTTGACGAATCAGATTAGGGATCGAGAATGGTTGATAGTTGATTGATCGACCGATTCACTACTGTCAATCATTCTTGATGGCTAATCTGATTCGTCAAACTTGACGTCGCATTAGTATCACATTGCTAATGGAAATATACCCTAAAACAACTTGACAGCCAATTTGTCGTTGAAATTTCTGAATGGTTTAAATTGTATTGCAAACAAGAAGCCAGATTATCATTTTAAGTAATGAATACAATTGTTTTTAATCTAATATTATATCTATTGTATATTAATTTTATATCTCACAAATCTAAGATTCAGAGAGCTTAATGTTACACGGAATGCGTTGGTAAATGATTTATTGTAAAATTTAATTCTTATTGCGAATGGAATTTAATACAATCCTTCTACTGTAAAATATAAATTCCTTGACTTAATTTATAATGAAATAATCATCCACACTTGAATAGAAAGTGAGAGAGATCTAATCAGTTTTCTTTCAACTTTTGAATCCTCTCTCGCCCAGAAAATACGACTTTTTACCACCGTCAAGTGCTTCAATTTGAACGTAACCCATAAAATCACCTTTGTTCTCTCCAATGCAAAGCGCTAAAAGGGACACTAGAACTTAACTGCACCTCGGTCGCAGCGTAATAGGAAATATAAAAAAAAAGAGTCATAAAAAAGTACGTCAAATGTATTATGGCTGGCAAACGAAATGAAGTAATAAAAATGGCACGAAGTAACCTTTGACTGTAAGGTAAAAAATTAGCTCTTTTATTTTCGCATGCCCTTTCGTACATTACTGATAAATCAAAGAGCCCCAAATAACAAAGGATCGGGTTAAAAAACGTGCCTCATTGAAGATTGAAAATTTCGCGTGAGGCTAAGAACTTTTCTTTTACCCTTTTTTTTTTTTTCTCTTTTTTATTTAAGGGATGTGGAGAGTCTTTTTTTTTTGTTTTTTATTCACCCACATTCTCTAGGTCTTTTTCTTTTTCATTTCAATGAATCGAACAAAAACAAAAGGGACTTTTGTGATAACTTATATTCGTACAATAGCGGAAAAATGGAATAAAGGATTTTTAATGAAAATCCTTCAAAAACCCAAATCGTCACTTATATTTCTGCAAATTAAAAATTTGGATAATGTTAAATGCGAAGAAAATAATTAATTTTGGTTGAATTAGAATCGGAAGTGAAATAAGAAAAATTTTACAATTAATATTATTATTAATAATTTTTTTTTTTTTTTTTTTTTTTAAACATTATTTTAGCTGGTGGAAGATAAAATCTTAGTTATTTCTTTAAGATTGAGATGCCATAATAATTATTAAATTTTATTTATTTATTATTCTTCTCTCACTTTAAAATCTCTGCAAACTCATATATATTTAAGTGTTTTTAAAGAAAGGATACAACTGGCCATTGAAAATTTTACTCTACGATTCATACAATTAGCAAGATCCTACTTCAGTCAAATAAATGGAAACCAAGTCTTATGAATTTAATTATTATTTGAATATTCGTCACATTTCGGATGTTCTATGACCTGTGGTTGTACCTTATTTTTGAGCCACATCACACACACTCTGCACTTTTGGACACTGCACTACAGTATTTACTCAACCGTATACCATATACCGTCTTATGCACTACCGTATTTATCTTGATCTTCTCACCTTTATAAATGCAAAGGATGTCCGAAAGTTTCTCCACTAACCACGCATATAATTACACACATGGTATGGTGAGGGGATGAACACATAGTTAGATATATTTAAGACATAAAGAATGCAGTATTTAATACCCAGATAAGCCACCTATGTCACCAATAGCAGCTCAATTCTGATCTGACGGGGCAATGATTTTCTATTGCAGATATAGTACATAACTACGTATAACTTCAGTTCTTTATCAAAGTTTATCAGTAGCATTGGTGAAGAAGGATGAATTGACTGGAGGTTCCCAATTGTTAACTGATCTTTGTTAGCCGGATCAATTTTCTGACACACTCTGTGACGATGAATATGATAAGATCAAAACACAATAAATAACATGGGGCAGTGCAGTATTTTAACGAGAGGCAGTATAATGTTTTTCAAAGATACTGTAGATACACTTCTGAACTACTTGTACTACTACCACAAGTAAGTACTCTGTTCTTTTACTGACTTTTTGCATAATTTATTTATTTGTAATTTTTTAGTGAATAGTCTAGTCTTTTTAATCTATAGTTACAAATATAATTTGTGCATATGTTTTTTTTTTTTTTTTTTTTTTTTTTTGTGAAATTAGGTATAGTTTATTAAAAAGTAAAAAATATATTTAAAAAAATCCCACAGATCTTTGTTCTGAAGACATTCTTCACAAGAACTACAAACGTGTTTCAGATTCAGTGCTGCCTAGGATGCATCAGGAGCTTGTTGCACTCAGTCAAAATTAGAGACTTTCTGGCCAAAGTATTTGCCGTTCTCTTACGACATGGGTTATTCGTTCGTTGGGTCGTTCTCTTAACATTTGCCGACATGGGTTATTCCGATTTAATTTTTAATGTTGGATTTCAAACAAGCTTGCCGTAATTTAGAAACCTACGGCATTGTCCTCTAAAGTTCTGAGGACTATAAAAATTTATTGCTTTAAATTTAAAATTTCATTTTATCTTTGACAAAGTTTAATAAATATTTTTCACTTTTACATACATTTATCCCATGGTCTTCGAAATTTATTTTTATATTATATTTCAGTACTAATAATATGCTATAAATTAATATAATTCATGCTTTAATAATATGTTACTGAAAAACGATGAAGTATTCTGTCTGGAATCTTGTAAAAATAAAATACTACAATAAAGAAAAACAGCCCTGTAAGCGATTTCGGACAGATATATTTTCAAGTACATTCTTTAAATTTTTATAGACTGCTTGATTTTCACAATAAAAAAGACACTTTTTCCCCTCTTAATATTTTATATCATATTTAGCAATCACAAAAGACGTCTTCATCCAAAACAAGTAACAAAAAGGCAAGCACAAAAGCGAAATTCTGGTGGCAATGCATTACGTAACCATAGCGACACCATAATCCATAACCCCTTTCACGCTTCGGCAATTTTTAAAAGACCCCTTACAATGCACTTCTGGTAAGAAACCGTGAGACCCGGTGGTGATTGATTGTTCATAGCTTTTTCTTAAAGATGGAAAAGAAGAAGAAAGAAAAAACATCCAAAAAAGAACTCAGGTTGAGACGGTTGGTGCTCAAAAAATAATGCCAGACCATGCACTTTAGAAACCGCGCACCCCTTCCTATAAAAAAATAAATAAAAATAAAAAAAAAACCAGTGGAGGCAAAGAATATAAGTTCACTTTTTAACCAACTTTCAAATTTTGCAGAGTTTTTGGAAATTTGAGCGAGGACTTTGCCGTCAAGTGATGTGAAACCCTTAGAGCTTAAAATTATTTAGATGCCAAAGGAAAAACCTCTTGAACACGGTTTGGTTCTTTTACTGTAAAGAAATAAAATCCATTAACAATACAGGTCCTTTTTTTTTATTACAAGTTCATTAATAATCTCTTGAAAAAACGCCTCATAAACAAAGCTGGTGAAATTAAAGAAGAAAATAGTATTTTCATAAAAGGCTTGATAGATTCGACTGCATTTTCGTAAATCCTCATTTTACGGTCCAGGAAGTTGAAAAGCGATTGAATTTTACTGAAATCATTAATCCCAATTTTTTTTAAAGTATGTTTAGCTATTGAGGTATGTAAGAATAACGATTTTTTTTTTTAAATAAAAGTATTTGTGTGTGTGTTTTTGAAAAATGGTTTTAATAGATAAAAATTTTTCTTTCTAATCGTTTGTATTTGTTAAGATAATTAAACAGATTTCAAATTTTCTTTAGTGTACTTTTTATTAAAATTACAAAATGTTTATTATTTTTTTTATTTTTTTTTTTTTTTTTTTTTTTTTTTTTTCAATTTTTCAATTTTCTTGTTTAGATAATTTATTTTAGGCTGCAAATTTTCAAAAATTAATTTTAACTAAAAATAGCAATTAAACAATTTTTATTTTATTTTAATGAATTAAAAAATATATATAATTTGATCGAATTAAAATTTAATTAATTCTTTTAAATAAGTGAATTTAATAATTATAATTTAATATTAGAATTTTAAACATTTTCATTGTTCACGAAATGTTTTAATATTAGAATCATTTTTATAATATAATATTAGAATATAATATATTGGAATTTTCACCCTTTTTCATTTTCACGAAATGTTTTAATATTAGAATCATTTTTATAATATAATATTAGTACATAAAATAACATTATAATTTTCACCAAATTTATATTAACTAGAAATAGAAATTAAACATAGCAATTAATTTTATTTTATTTTAGCAAAAGAAGAAAGAGAAAAAAATGCAAAACTGTTGAGACGGTTGGTGCACAAAAAAATAATGCCAGACCATGCACTTTAGAAACCACACACCCTTTCCTATAAAAACAAAATAATAAATAAAAAAAAAACCAGTGGAGGCAAAGAATATAAGTTCATTTTTTAACCAACTTTCGAATTCTGCAGAGTTTTCGAAATTTGAGAGAGGACTTTGCCGTCAAGTGATGTGAAACCCTTAGAACTTAAAATTATTTAGATGCTAAATGAAAAACCTCTTGAACACGGTTTGGTTCTTTTATAAAAGAAATAAAATCCATTAACAATACAGGTCTCTTTTTTTTTTTTTATTACAAGTTCATTAATAATCTCTTGGAAAAAGCGCCTTATAAACAAAGCTGGTGAAATTAAAGAAGAAAATAGTATTTTTATAATAAAAGGCTTGATAGATTCGACTGCATTTTCGTAATCCTCATTTTACTGTCTGCGAAGTTGAAAAGCGATTTCGGTAAAATTTAATCATTAATCCCAATTTTTTTTAAACTATGTTTTGCTAATGAGGTATGTAAGGATAATTATTTTTTATTTGGGTTTGAAAAATGGAAAAAATGTTTTTTTATAGATAAAATTTTTCTTTCTAATCATTTGTATTTGTTAAGATAATTAAACATTTTTTTTTTTGTGTGCTTTTTATTAAAATTATTATAATAAAAATATTTTTTATTTCAGTTTTATTCCGATTTTCTTGTTTACGTCATTTATTTTAAATTGCAAGAATTTATTTTAGATTGCAAAATTTTCAGCAAATTTCTTTTAAATAAAAACAGCAATTAAACAATTTTTATTTTATTTTAATGAATTAAAAAAATATATAATTTGATCGAATTAAAAATTAATTCATTCTTTTAAATAAGATAATTTTATAATTATAATATACACTCATGTCCATAAATTAAGGATAATGAAGTTCAGGCAAAGAAAAAGACAGAAGCAAAACAAATTTGACGTATTTGTAAAGTCTATTTATTAAACAAAAGGTAAAGAGCAAAAAAGATGCTATATGTTTGGCATAATTAATAAAAATTGCGAATTTTACTCCCTGGAGAAATTTAAAAAAAAAAAAAAACCTTTTTACAAAAAACAGTATAACATGGTTAGTATGATGGTTAATATGGAGTATGTCTCCCGGACGATGCAATACAGGCCTTACAATGCCTAGGCATGTTGAGTATCAAATTATCAATCTGATCTTGGGGAATATTACACCACTCATCAAGCAATGCCCTCCGAAATCCGGTTGACGGGTGAGAGGGGGTTGACGGGCTGCAATTCGCAATTCGGCCAAGCATATCCCACACATGCTCTATTGGATTCAAGTCCGGTGAGTATGCTGGCCAATCCATACGGTTGATATCCTCCAATTGAAGGCATTCGTCTACAATGTTTGCACGGTGAGGACGGGCGTTGTCATCCATAAACAGAAATTCGGCACCCATGGCGCCCGAAACAAACGTATATGTTGTTCCAGAATGACATCCCGATAGATGTGGCCTGTCATCGTTACACTCTGAACATGCAGGTCAGTTCTGGAACCAAGAATAATTCCTCCCCAAACGAGCCATCTTGCACCACCGTAACGGTGTCGTTCAATGGTGTTCTCTTGGTGGTAACGGGTACCTGGCGCTTTCCATATGAAAGTCCGGCGAGACTGAATGGACTCCTGGACTCATCGGAAAACATCGCACCAGACCACTGTTGCGGTGTCCACAATGCATGCTCTCTACTCCAGGTTAATCGCAGGCGACAGTGAGTTGCGGTAAGTGGAACACATCTGACAGGCCTACGAGCATATAGGCCAATGTGCCTAAGCGTCTGTACACGGTCTGCCTTGAAACTGCATACCGGCAGCTGAAGAGATCTGACGAGACAGGTCTGATACTGTGCTCCGTCTGTTTCTTTTGGCAGTAACTGCTAAATACCGGTCCTCATTCGGCGTTGTAACTCGGGGGGGCGACCTGTGCTGTAACATCTACTCACATTACCATCATCTTGGAATCGTTGCCAAAGCCTGGAGATGACACTCTGGACGATTCAAGTTCCTCGGATACTTCCAGCTGGGTACGTCCACATTGCAGTCGTCCGATAATTCTACCACGTAAAAATCATCCAAATGCTTCCTTTGTGCCATAACTATGCGGTTATTGCACTGAAAGGCTTTTAAAGCGCTTGTGAACAATTTTACTTCTTTGCCACCATTCCTTATATACCCCCTCTCTTACACTCTCGTCATTGTGACGTACTATCCGCTCCATCTGGTGGTTTCCTGTAATTTGCATATTCTTCTTCAAGATGTGTGTGATAATTCTACAGGTGAACTTTTTATTTTACAGTTCAATTTCTCTGTGATTCTGAATTATCCTTAATTTATGGACATGAGTGTGATATTAGAATTTTCACCATTTTTCCTTTTTTGCTAAATGTTTCAATATTAGAATCATTGAATATTAGAATCATTAATACAATATTACAATTTTCACCATTTATCATTTTCACAAAATGTTTCAATATTAGAATCATTTTTATAATGTAATATTAGAATTTTCCCCATTCTTCATTTTAACCAAATGTCTTAATATTAGAATCATTTTTACAATAAAATATTAGAATATGATATTAGAATTTTCACCATTCTTCATTTTAACTAAATGTTTTAATATTAGAATCATTTTTACAATAAAATATTATATATATTAGAATATGATATTAGAATTTTCACCATTTTTCATTTTCACGAAATGTTTTAATATTAGAAACATTTTTATAATATAATATTAGAATATAATGTAATATCAGAATATAATATAATATTAGAATTTTCACTAAATTTAATTTAACGAGAAATAGCAATTAAATAATTTTTATTTTATTTCAGCAAAAGACGGAAGACAAAAAAAAAAAAAAAAAAAAAAAAAAAAGACTCAGGTCGACCGTTGGTGCTCAAAAAAGGATGCCAGACCATGCACTTTATAAACCACGCATCCTATAAAAAGCATAAAAAAACCAGAGGAAGCAAAGAATTTAAGTTCACTTTTTAACCAACTTTAAAATTGTGCAGAGTTTTAGAAAGTTGCGCGAGGTCTTTGCCGTCAAGTGATGCGAAACCCTAAGAGCTTAAAATTATTTTGATGCCAAAGGAAAAACCTCTTGAACACGGTTTACTACTGTACCCAAAAAGTAAGAACAATTTTTATTTTTTTCAAAAACTCATTATTTATTCATTATCAAATTTATTTCATCGCCTTCAATGTAATCCTCTCGGACACAATGCACTTATGCCAACTTTTTCCAATCCTCAATTCATGTTAAAAAGTCATGGGCAGGGATGGGATTGGCCGATCCTTTTGAAATTCCAACATCCTCAGCAAGGTCTCTAATTATAAATAAACGGTTTACAAGCACCAAATCTTTAATTTTTTGGGCGTGAGCTTCGTCGGGTGAGGTTGAGGGTCGGCCAGAGGGTTCTTCGTCTTCAACCCGTTCTCTGCCTTCATTGAACTGTTTATACTACTTCTAAACATTTGTTTCCGATATAAGAATGCCCACTGCATCATTCTATACTTTTCCGCACACGAATATCCATTCCGTAAACAAAATTTAATGCAAGTTCTTTGCTTCATTAATTCAGACATTTCAAAAATCGCCGAAATCAGTTTTAGCGTCTCCCAAAGCCAAGCGTAATTCAAGCACTAATGAATATTTTGACGTGAAATTTCACACAGATGTCAAGGACAGCGCTAGTAACCTATAAAAGAAAAAAAAAATTAAATTCCATACGAGCGGGAAATTTAAATTGAAAATTGGTTTTACTTTTTTGGGTACAGTAGTAGTTCTTTGAAAGAAATAAAATCCATTAACAATACCGGTTTTTTTTTTTTTTTTTTTTTTATTACAAGTTCATTAATAATCTCTTGGAAAAAGGGCCTTATAAACAAAGCTCCTGGAATTAAAGAAGAAAATAGTATTTTAATAAAAGACTTGATAGATTCGACTGCATCTTCGTAATCCTCATTTTACGGTCTGCGAAGTTTAAAAGCGATTTCGGTAAAATTTAATCATTAATCCCAATTTTTTTTTTTTTTAAAGTATGTTTTGCTAATGAGGTATGTAAAAATAATTTTTTTTTTTTAATAAAAAGTAAATTTTTTAATTTGTGTTTGAAAAATGGAGAAATGTTTTTAATAGATAAAATTTATTATAATATTTTCTATTATTATTTTTCATTTTTTTTATTAAATTTTTTTATTTACGTTCTTTATTTTAGGTTGCAGAATTTTCACCGTATTTATTTTAACTAAAAACAGCAATTAAACTATTTTTATTTTATTTTTAGTGAATTAAAAAATATATAATTTGATCGAATTAAAAATAAATTTCTTTAAATAAGAGACTTTAATAACTAAATATAATATATTCAATTTTCACCAGATTTATTTTAAATGAAACCAGCAATTAAATTAATTTTTATTTTATTTCAAGTGAATTAAAAATATATATATATATATTTTATCGATATAATTTTATCAGAAAAAATAATTCTTTTAAATAAGAATTTAATAAACTTAATGCGAAATTAAAATAAAGCAAAAATAAATAAAAGATATACAACTTCAAATATTTTAGGGTTTTTTAAGGGAATTATTTAATTAATATATTTAATGAAAATTAAAAATTGAAAAACTAAATTATTTCCTACTAAATTTCATTTAATTTGCAATACTATAAATGAAAATCTGGTTATAAAATTGTAAAAAATACCTAACTAGTAATAAACCAAACACTTCCTATTTTTTTTAAATTCCAAATAAATATTTTTACAAATTTATAGATTTATTTCTTTTAGAAGAACTTTAAAAAGTATCAATTTAGTTGTCTATTAGATTTTTAATGATTGGTATATAGCAAATATAACGTTATCTAAAGTGTGCCACTAGATGGGCCTATTCCATTGCATCCACAGTTATGCTACCACAATTTGGAGACACCCCCAAAGATGAGTGCGAATCCTAGTGAAATCCGCCGAAATTCTCTGCCTACGGATTTATAAGCGTAGATGTTTACTGTTTAATACCATTGGTTGGGATTCGAACCAAGCAACTATTGTAAACTCAACACACTGTAAATCAAACTGATCTGACTAAACATTTATTTGAATTTATAAAATTAATTTTTCTCTTTTTTTTAATCTTTCACCTAACAAAAATAATATCTTTTTCATTTACAAGTAAAACTGAAACTAAATAAAATATGTTTTTTTTATATGTATGTTTTATATATGCATGTCTATGTTTTTTTTTTTTTTTTTTTTTTTTTTTTTTTTTCATTTTGGGAAAATAAGTTCATAATTATCTAAACACAACATTTCTGCAATTATTGCATTAAAAGGTTCAAATATTTTTTTAAAAAGATGAAAGATATAAACAAATAGTTTCACATGAATAATTAGCATATATCACCATCAACATTCTTGTCACCACAGTTTTAATAAACTTTAACAAACATTTAAATTGCTTTAAATGCACTTTAATATTTTTTTGTAATAAAGATAGAGGATGAAACTCAAACCACAAGAATTAGATAGTTATACCCATTTTTTATGAATACTTATTTAATTATTATCCATTATTAATATATTATATCATTTATTTATTTTATTAATGTGCTCGTATTGCTTATCAAATCTATAAGCAATACAATTGATTTACATTAGTGTAAATATATTTCGATCATTAATATTCGAATGTTATAATATTGAACAAAAAAAATTACTTTCACAATATCCCTTTATATTTTTTAAAACTTAGAAACGTTGCTCGAGTTAAGATTGTATTTAATAATTATTGAGACAAAATCTTATAGTCAGACATTATAAACTAAATCGAGTAGGTACCTAACTATAGAGTCCCTTAAGGCCATCAAAGCACGTTTATAATAAGGCCTCCTTTCCATCTCGCACTACATAATTCTGGGATAGTTCCATCTTGTATTGATGTGTTCAAGGTTGGAATAGTTATGATGCCCTATATCACTCGCCGTGTCTCGGTATTGGAGCATTTAATCAGCTTCAATATTAGCTAGAACACAGAATGCCATCAATCCAATGTAAATTACTTAACCAAATAATTTTCCCAGGTGTATTAGTATGCTAATTTTTTGTTGGTTGATATTCAGAGAATAAAAAAGGAATTCATTTAAATAACCAATCAAAACACCATTTACAGTGATTGAGGTGGTTTTTAAGTATAAGATAATTACACTTGTTGTTTATTACACATAATAGATTATGTGTTTAAAAATATTTCATTTAATTATGTGTATTTTATATAAAAGGATGCAAATCTAAACTGTTATTAACTGTCATCATCAAATTAATTGTTTTATAATTATATTTTGTATCACTTTGAGAATTAAGGTTGATACAGAATGTTTTCAACTTAAAAATAGTCAGTTTAGCATTAATAAAATATTTTTGAGAGAACATTATTGTACTGAATTGAACAAATAAAATCAATAAATCATGTGTTTAAAAATATTTAATCCCATTATACATATTTTATATAAAATGATGCAATCTAAACTGTTATTAACTGTCATTATCAAATTAATTGATTTATACTTATATTTTATATATATTAAAAATAGTTAATTTAACATTAATAAAATATTGATGAGAGGACAATTATGCTGAATTGAACAAATGAAATCGAAAAAGATTTTTAAAATATGTTTGTTTAATGTCATGCTTTTAAAAATATTTAACCCCATTATACGTATTTTATATAAAATGATGCAAATATAAACTGTTATTACTGCGTTTTTACTGCGTTTATTACTAAAAATTAATTGTTTAATAATTATATTTCATATATAATAAAAATAGTATAACATTAATAAAATATTGTTGAGTGGACATAATTGTGCCGAATTGAACAAATAAAATCGAAAATGTTTTAAAAATATGTTTGTTTTATGTTATGTGTTTACAAATATTTAACCCCATTATACGTATTTTATATAAAATGATGCAAATATAAACTGTTATTTTTTAATTGTCATTATCAAACTAATTGTTTTATAATTATATTTTGTATCACTTTTAAAAAATTAAGATTGATATAGAATGCTTTCGTCTTAAAAAATAGTTAGTTTAATAAAAATATTGTTGAGATAACATTATTGTGCTGAATTGAACAAATAAAATTTTTAAAAAATTAATATTTTTGAAAGTACCATCGTGCAGTTTTATTGTAAATACAGGTAACATAGATTTAAAAATAAATATTTTTAATACTGATAAAATAAAAATATAAA
Source organism: Caerostris extrusa (assembly GCA_021605095.1). Classification (NCBI taxonomy): domain Eukaryota; kingdom Metazoa; phylum Arthropoda; class Arachnida; order Araneae; family Araneidae; genus Caerostris; species Caerostris extrusa. Next base: position 21,499 of record BPLR01019009.1, on the reverse strand, counting down.
AATTCAAGGTATAAAATAAATAGCAAATTTCATTGATTAAATAATTTCTATTTACTTGTAGACAAAGTTTCATGCATATTTTAAAATTAAATATTCAACCACTAAAATAACAATGTCATATTCAGCAATCGTATTAGTTACTTACCAGAAAATATTTTTAAAAAATAAAGAGCTCATAATTACTTAAAGAAAAATTATTTTAGAATTAAAATTTTTAAAAACATTCTCCTAAATCGCCTATTTCAACATTTTGTTGGTTTATTTTATTTTTGTGCTATGAAATTTTCAATTAAACATTCTGTAAGAATTGTTGATTCACAATTTCAGGGAACATAAATAAATATTTAAAAAATGCACGTCTATCATATTTACCTCTAAATTAGTTATTAGGATTTAAATTTACTCTTTTATAAATTCATTAATTAAAAAAGATATTTAAAATCATATTAATAATTAGTAATAAAATAACATATAGATAAATTAATTGTAGTAAATAAAGAAAATAATAGTAATGAATTAAATTACGGCATTCATTATTATTAGTAATAGTAATAAATTAAATTACGAATTACTAATAGAATATGAGCAGAAACACTTTATGTAGGTAAAAGATTCTTTGGAAAAATATTTTTTATTTAAATAAATTTTTTAATAAAATAAATCAACAAAAAGTTAAAACAAATAATTTCGAAGAATTTTTTACAAATTTTATTCTTTTTTTTTTTTTAAATAATCATTTGCTCATTATTAAAAAAATGTCTGCTAAATAACTGTGATGCAATTGTTAAATATAACCAGTATTTTTTTAGTGGTTGCATATTTCATTTTTAGATAATGTGCTTAAATGGTGTCTATTAGTAATTAGGCACGTTTCAAACTTATCATTATATAAAAAATAAATATTCAGCCACTAAAATAACAGGGTCATATTTAGTAATCGCATTGCAGTTATTTATCAGAAAATATTTTTTTAAATAACGAGTACATAATTATTTATAGAAAATTTATTTTAGAATAAAATTTTTAAAATTATTTTTCTAAATCATTTGTTTCAACATTTTGTTTGATTTATTTTATTTTGTACTCACTATGACCTTTTTAATTAAAGATTCTGTAAAAATTGTTGATTCACAAATTCAGGGAACATAAATGTAAAAGATATGCAAGTCCATCATATTTACTTCGAAATTAATCATTAGGATTTAAATTTATACTTTGATAAATTCATTAATTTAAAGAGATATTTAAAACCATATTAATAATTGATAATAACATAAATTGTTATAAACACAAAATAAATTAATTGTAGTAAATAAAAAGACGAAATAATAGTTATGAATTACATTATGTTATCCATTACTATTATCATTAATAATAGTAATGAACTAAATAATAATGAATTAAATTATGAGTTACTAATAGAATATGAGCAGAAACTCTTTAAGTAAAATGCTGTTTTGAATAATATTTATAAAATGTACCTTGCATTCTTTCCCAATATTTAAAGAGTCGATACTAAAGATATTATTTATATAGATAAATCGATCTAGATATTATTTATATTTTACTAAAGATATTATTTATCATAATTCTTTGAAAGGTATTTTACATAACTTTGAAATCATGCAATAAAATGTTATTGAAAGAGAATACATCTAAATACAATGGTTGTTAAAAATATTACACCTTATTAATATAATTTTCCTATTAATAATTTTCGTTATTATAATTTAGTTGTGAGCGAGACGCCATGATTTTATTCAAGTAAAACACAATCATTTGCCAAAACCTTACAAAGAAACCATTACATTATATTTATAGATTAGATTTGGGTTTTCGCTCTACGGTCATTTTTTGCACACTTTAGGCTAATTAGGCCCATTGGCTATAAGACCGCTTATGCTATTATCTTATTATATAGCCTTTCTAACTTACATGGAAAGACAAAGGAACAACATTACAAATAACTACATTATACTGAATCTGTTACAAAATATTTTTATCAGTGGTATATAACATCAAAATCAATGTATTGTATTAAAACACTGTGCTTTTATTTTACCTGATCATTATAATTTTCCTGAAATTTCTATAGCTTTAACACAGCGAAGAATGCATATTAAGAATCTAACATAGAATAAAATATTTAAAATATTTACAAATATTACATTTATTACCTTAGATTAATATTTTTACTTTAAAATTATTTAATTTCCTTCATTTATAAATAATGATAGGAAATAAAATATGCATAAAATGAACTGGAATTAATAAAAATAACATATATAACAAATGCGTAGATACAATAGAAAATAGCATGTGCATAAATTGAAATGGATTAAAATATAGAATTATCATAAAATTAATTTCTGCAATATCAGAATAATATTCTCCGTATAAAAACAGCTAACAATGCAACATTAATCTCTGTTTTCAAATATAAATTTATAAAATAAATTACTTCATAAAATAACGATATATACGGCTATTTATATAATGCAGAAAATATTTAATAGTTAATAACATTCTCGATATTAACTGGATCCTCTTTTTTTTTGTAATTTAGATCCCATTTTTAAATATAATAAATATCATTTATAGATAAATTGAATTTAAATGTACAAGTTTCAATGTTTTCATAAAATTTTGATTTAAAAAATTCTTTTCATTACATTTTTTTTTTTTCATAATTTATATATATATATATATATTTTTCGTTTTCACCTGACAAAACATTAGAAATCTGAATTTAATTTCAATTCCTAATTGGAATTCTGATCTGTCCTGAAATGAAACATCTTTTACATTATATTTGAAAAACTTTTTTTTATTAGAGAGAACGCGTTAGATCAAAACGGCTAAAAAGGATATGGAGTAATAGCAGTTTATTATGAATAAGAGTAAAACTTACAAAAGTACAAAAGTACAAAAATACAAAACAACTTCAGTCGTAATAAGAAAATTTTTAATAAATGCGAGAGTTTTACATTCACGTTTTTCTTTAGAATTTATCATTAAGTTGGAAAAAAAGAAATAAAAAAACGTAATTTCCCTTTTTTTTTTTTTTTTTTGTAGAAAAGCAGGAAAAAAAAAAAGTAATTTAAAAATATACTTTTTTTTTAATTTTTATTTTAATAAAATCAAAGTTGAATTTCGGGACGAATAAAAATTACACAAAAAAAAAGTTAACAAAAAGTTATAACTATAACTGTAGTTCAAGTAAAATAAAATAAAAAAAAAAAAATAAGAACCAGGATTTGTCACTTGAAATAGAAAATGCCAAAAACTTGGCAAAGAACCAAGGGGACATTTCATTTTATTTTTTATTATATATTTTTTTTTATCACACGGTTCGTAGAGTGAAAATAATATTCAGACTTTTTTGTTGCCTTTTCTTTCCATTCATAGCCATATTCAGTTTTCCTCGCTTTCGTATTCATGGCACTTTTACCGTATATCGAACACATATAAACTAAACGATTCGAGTTAAGCTAGCATGCGAGTAGTATCGCTGGTAGTTTGAGCGGAATTTCAATGGCGTGAGTATTTTTATTCTTCCATTCATCGCTGCAAGTGAGAATGTACTGGAAATTTACCAACAATTTTTTTTAATCCCATGGAAATTATTGAATACTTAGGATTCATTCTTGTTCTTTAATGGATTCGTAAATTTATGATTTCAACATGAAAATAAATATGGCAACACAAACAAAATGTTCTTCTCATAGCCATAGCATATATAGCCATTCTCATAGCCATAGTCTTTCCATTCATAGCCATATTCAGTTTTTATCCCTTTCGTATTCAAGACACTTTTACCGTTTATCGAACACATAAACTAAACGGTTTGAATTAAGCTAGTATGCGAGTAGCATTGCTGGTAGTTTGAGCTGAATTTCAATGGCGTGAGTATTTTTATTCTTCCATTCATCGCTGTATGTGAGAATGTACTGGAAATTTACCAACAATTTTTTTTTTTTACTCCGATGGGAATTATTGAATTTTTAAGATTTATTCTTATCTTTAATGGTTTTGTAATTTGATTTCAACATGAAAATAAATATGGTAATACAAACAAAATGTACTTCTCATAACCATACCATATATAGCCATTCTCATAGCCATAGTCTTATTCAGCTATTCTCCCTTTCGTATTCATGACTCTTTACCGTTTATCGAACAGATATGAACTAAACGGTTCGAGTAAAGCTAGCATGAAAGTAGTATCGCTGGTAGTTTGAGCTGAATTTCAATGGCTTGAGTATTTTTATTTGTCCATTCATCGCTGGAAATTTACCAACAATTTTTTTTTTTTCATTCCGATGGTTATTTTTGAATACTTAAAATTCATTCAAATTCTTTAATGGTTTTGATAAATTAATGATTTCAACATGAAAATAAATATGATGACACAAACAAAGTATTTTTCTCATAGACATATACCCTTCTTATAACCATAGCCATTTCATATATCGCCATAGCCATAGCCATTTCATTTATAGTCATAGGCATAGCCCTTTCATTTATAGTCATAGGCATAGCCCTTTCATTTATAGTCAGCCATTTCATTTATAATCATAGCCATTTAATTTATAGTCATAGTCATTTCATTTATATTCATAACCATAGTCATTTCATATATATTCATAACCATAGTCATTTCATATATATTCATAGTAGTCATTTCATATATATTCATAGCCATAGTCATTTCATACATATTCATAGCCATAGTCATTTCATACATATTCATAGCCATAGTCATTTTATATATATTCATAGCCATAGTCATTTTCATATATATTCATAGCCATAGTCATTTCATATGTATTCATAGCCATAGTCATTTCATATATAGTCATAGCATTTTCATCAAAGTTTTATATCAAAGAGATAAGCTGTTTTTTCCATTACTAGCATGGATGTCGGTAAAATATATTTTACAATAAAATAAGAAATTATTTTAATTAGCCATTAAATAATGCCATTATTTTTAGATTTTTAATATCGTTCCTTTTTTCAGAGACAAAATAGTCAACTGAAAAAGAATGTAAATAATGAATCCATAGGTTGTTTATTTAGTATTATATAAATATTATGAGATACAATGTAGATATTTGAAAATGTTTGGATTAAATGCGATATTTTTGTCGATTTATTTTTATAAACATCATTTTTTAATTAGCAAAAATTGCATACTTAAAGTGTAAGCTATATTTATTTATCAGTTAGAGCCTGGCTGTAAACAACAATCCTTATTTTCCATCGTTTACAAGCACATATTATTTATTTCTTCTCCCAAATCTAGACATTGCCACTAGGGGATTGCAATATCGGTATACCGAATACCGGTATTGTGAGCCATTTGTACAATTTTGTAATACCGGTACTCACAAGTTTAAATACCGTTTTTTCGGCATTTACTAGAAATTTAGAATTTTACATTAATTCTTATTTTTTACCCACACACCTATCCACATTCAGAAGAATTCGGTACAGTTATCGAAGATTATGATGACAATAATCGATAGTGAAAAGGAATTGGGTCTTTAATACATATTAAAATTGACGATAACTAAAAAAAATTTCAACAAAACCAAAATACAATACAGAAATCAGCTATATCCAAAACAATCTGACGAGAAATAGATTTATTTAAAGATGAGGGATTTAGAGGTAAATACTTAGAAAACGTATATCGGGCATTGCTAATAGTACCACCAACTAGCGTAGATGCTGAAAGAGCGTGTTTGACAGCGGATAATTTTTGCATAAAATTACGTTCCGGCCTTAATGATAGTACAATTGACGCATAATGTTTTTTAAGATCACATTTCAAAAATTTGTAATAGTACCACAGACTGATTAGTGATATTTACACATTTTTTTGTGATTTAAATAAATAAGATGTTCCTTTACTTTTCTTGTGATTCTTTATATACTGTTATAATTTATAAGTTACAAATTTTTTTTTTGTGATATTTACATTTTCTAATAAAACTGGTAAATAAAACAAAAAAAAGTTCCCTGTGTTTTCTTTGTTTTTCTAAAATTTCTACTATCGGTATTAAACCGGCATCCCGGTATTAAGGTCCAAAAAATACCGAATACCGGTTGTTAAAACCGACATAGAAATGATGCCGTTAGTCTACGTATACTCGTAGGACGGCCAAATAATTTAACATTAATATAAAAACAATTAATAAAAATACGAAAATGAATACTGAAACAAACAACTATTTTCCTTTACTTTTAATGAATACTAATATATACAATTACAATCAAATTTAGGTTCTTTACATTGGCACTTAAAACAGACTAAATAAAAAATGTTTATAGAGAAGCAATCATAATATTACGCATACCTCAAATGAAATATTCCCATGAGTGGGTAGACAGTGATTTACCAGTAGCCTCAAAACCTTTTAACAAAAAGAATGCTCCCCACAAATTCAAAGATGGACATAGATATATGTTATAAATTATCCAAGTAGCCATTCTCGCAGCAAAAATTGCGTACCAGGCTCAAGCACTGTCACAGATCGTTCGCTCTGCTTTCAACGGGTCTTCCTTTTTGCCCGAAAACTCCAAAAAGGAAAACTCCCTCCTCCTCCAACCACCAAAACCGCCCTGGTTCTTTTGGACCTGACCGTGTGACCGGGAGGGGTTATCTACCATTCCTGGATTAATACAAAAATAAAGGAAATACCCTTACCCACACACAACAGGATAATTACCAGTCACAACACCGGTATTGAACTTTTAGTCCGATCTTTGCAATCCCTAATTGTCACATACAGCTGAGCATGTCTAAAGCAATCGATCTTTACGATCTTAAATCAATCCCAGAAAATTTGAGGGATTGATCTTGAGCTATGAATGAAGCATAGCAAAAGCAAATCGTACAGGGAATTGCAGCCTTCTGAATTCACATGATGTATATGTTATCAAAGTTATCCTGGAAATGAAGACATTTTCTTCTTTAGCATCGTGGAATATTTTATCACTACCCTATGTTTAGCAAAACCAGTTTCTCCCAACCTCATGCTGAAAAAAGCTCCCTCCTTAAACTCACTCCTACATCCAATGAAGAATTCCTTAAATTCGACTACTTTAACCTTAAAGGAATTGGCAATATACGATTCTATTTGTCAGTTGGCAATCGAATCGAATTCAATTTCGATTTGCAACATTGGCGACTTTTTCGGAGATACAAAGTATAGATTAAACCAAAAATTTTTCATTGGTAAAAAGGCAATGCAAATTTTTCTAACTTATGAAACAATATTTTATGGTGGCTGTAATTCAGTGGTTAGTATGTTTTATTTATTCATTTATTTATTTATTTTACGCCAGCCTGTATATGAACAGTACAACAGCGTACAAAAGAACGTCAACCATCAAAAAGTTCGCCAACAGCGAAATGTCACCAAGTTGACGCCAAACCTAATTGGGGAATTTTTTAAAGAATGTTGATCCAATTTCGTAAGTTTTTGTTATTGATATAGGCTTTAACCTTGAAGTATTCCTTCCAATTTTGGAGAAATTTGGAGGTAAATTGTGGCCGTGCATAGGCGTATATACACACAAACTTTGAGAAATATGTAGAGAGATAAATAAAAATATATTATGTTTAAAAGTAAACTAAATTGAAATTTCATGCTTTAACCAATTGGTTTGATTTGTCGCTCTATGGTCATTTTTGGGCACACTTTAGGCTAATTAAACAGGGACGTATAGTTTAAAGAGGATTCCTAGCTATTAACAAGCATCCATACCACACCGTAAGGATTCGATTATGAACCCTGTGGAACCAAATACCAGAGCACTAGCCAAATGTCCATCACGGCGTAAAAGTCATTTGGTATTTTTCTTTTCATATGATATAAAAACGTCAATGCATCGTTGAAATTTGATTTACAGAATTGAGTTTTTAACCATTGTTCTTTATTCAATTCCTTGTATTAGCTCACACTCTCCCTATATATATCTTTTCAAATTTTAAATCGTTAATAAAATACTTTTTATTCATCCAATCAAGTTCAAATACACTTTTTTGAAATTGTAGTGGATGACACTTAATGTTAATACAATTTTTCAAATATTAATTCATTAATTAATTTTAGTTTTTTTTAGATTTAAGTTGCTTGTATCTACCAATAGATGACGCCAGATAAACTTAAAAAAATTAACGCAAATTATTTATAAAGGACTTTCTGCACTATAGTTGAAAAAAAAAGTAGGAATTGACTTAAAAAAAAAAATTTTTTTATATTACTTGTTCAGAGACAAAACAGTCCGCTGAAAAAATGATTTCAATTAATAAATTTGCCTGTCGCTTAAAACCAATATTAAATTATCCTTAAAATAAGTTACTTGCAATAGTTTCAAAAATTTGAATATCATAAATTAATCCAAATCACAAGCGAAATTCATTCTCGTTCATGGGAGTGTTTTCTTACAAAATTTATTTAGTGAGAGTTTAATTTACAAATCTTTATACCAATGAATTTATAATCTGAAATCTTTATAATTCAATTTTAAAAAAATAACAATTAAATTATTATATCCCTCATAAAACAAGTATCAACACCAAAAAATTACATAATGCCAATCACCACAATCTACAAAGATCATCAAAAACCAAACTCCTTGCACAAACACATCAGAATCCAGACTCATCTGGTTGATTACTATACATTTACCTCACATGAGCAGAAGTATCTACCTGAAAAAACCAATATTAAATTATCCTTAAAATAAGTTACTACAAATAGTGTCAAAATTTGAGCATGTTATAAAATAATCCAAATTATAAATGCAGTTAATTGTATGATTTGTTTTGAGTGTTTTCTAGCGAAAAATTATTTGATGAAAGTTTAATTACCAAATCTTTAAAAAATCATTGAATTTATAAACTGAAATCTTTATAATTCAATTGTAAAAAATATGTAAAATTATTATATCCCTCATAAAAAAAAAATTAACTCCACACAAATTACATTATGCCAATCACCACAATCTGCGAAGATCATCAAAAACCAAACTCCTTGCACAAACACATCACAATCCAGGCTCATCTGGTTGATTACTATAAATTTACCTCACACGAGCAGAAATATCTACCTGAAAATGTGGCCACTTGAAAAGCTCTAGAGAGAGTAATTACACTGATTTAATTTTTAATTAACGCTACTAATTTGCATATTATGCTGACTTTCTACATTCTACTTACATGTAATTAGATTAATATGTTTACTACAAAGTTCCGCGTAAAATTAGTTACATTATTTTCAATTATCCGATTACCTGAGGAACGGGGTGTTCGCGCCAGGTCAGAAGTTCGTCAACATTTTGCTGCTCAAAGGATTATTTTACTTTAAATTAGCAACGCATCTTTAATTTCTTTACTGGTAAATTCAATTTTATTCGAAAAATTGAGAACATTTAGTTTATAAGTTGTGAAAGCTAACAATTTTGTCTATTAATTATTTTGCCTGTGGCGGCGTTAATTTTGAATTACATTTTCACTTAATTATGTTAGCCAATATGAATATGATTATGAATTGAGTTTATTTTGCATTGAGCATCAGGATAAGTAAAAAATAAAAAGTATGTTAAGTAAAAATATATGTAAAAAGTTCTATAAATTTATCATAAACATAATTTGGTACTGCAGTTTCATCAACATATATAATTTAATTATATTTAATAGCTTGTCTGTCTAATTTTCTGATAATCACAAATTTAAGAAGATATGGAAAAATTCAAAATGTTTAGCATACAGATGAAAATAGAATATCAATCATTTAAAGTTATCAAACACATTCTGGTACTGTATTTTCATTAATACAAATATTTTGATTATTTTTAAGAACTTGTCTGTCTTAAAATTCGGATAATCACAGATTTAAAAGGGATATAAAAAAATATTAAAAATACTTAGCACATCTGTAAATAAAATATCGGTTAGTCAATTAAGATTATCATTAACATATTCTGGTACTGCAGTTTCATTGACACATGTAAATAATTTTTATTCTAATGTTTATTTTATATTCTGATAAACACATTTTACAATGACATCAAAAGATGTTCTACAAAAATACTCTGCATGAAGCTTAAAGTAAATGCATTGATCATCAATATAAATCAATAAATATTCCATAATTCATATTTAATTAAAATGACAGTTATAATGATAATCATTCAGCACAATTCCCCATATGAGAGAAAATACGTTAAGTCAAAATAACTTTTAGAAACTATATGCAATATTAACATAAATTTTAATTGCGGGTTGTATTTTAAATGTGTTTGCAAATAAACACCGTTTATGAAAATTGCATCAAATAAATAAATTAATATTCCCATTGAAGCGCTATTATTCCATTTCAGGTGCAGGTTCATCAACTATTTGCTTCCCAAAGAATTATAATTATTACCAACTCTTTTAAACTTGTGCATTGATTATCTAGATTTCGTACTAAAAATTAAGATCAACAAATATTGTTTCGTTTTACTTATATGAGAAAATAAATTAATTATCTTTGTTTTATCCTAGTTCCTTTTAATAAACGGGGTATTGAATATCAGATCCTCATAAATATTTTATTTTGCCTATAACACCAAATGGACCAGGTCTACATAAAATTAGAGAAATCAAAATTATTTAAAATCATCTTAAACATATTTTGTTGTTGTAGCTTGTGCAATATAATATAGTCAGTTCATAACTATATCGTCGTTGTATCGTCGTATAGTTAACATTATAACAATAATATAGTCAGTTCATACGTATATTATATTCCACAAGCTAGGTGTAATATAATGTAGTTATTGCATTACGGAGGTTTTCTTATATTTCGATTAAAAACAAATTTAAAAATTGTAACGAAAACAATTCCAATTTATGTATGTATTAGTTCTTTTTTAATTGTTTATTTAAAATTTAAACCTACTCACAAAATTTAAATGAACCTTTTATAAATTTAGAGAATCAAAATAAACTCTTATTTAATTACTATTTTTTATAGTTTTATATTGAATTGTATCATCACATTACTTTTTAATTTACATATTGCTGAACATCAGCTTTTTTATAAATCTTTCTATTTTTCATTGAACGTCAATAAATAATATAAAATAATGCTCTCAGGAAGTAGCAAACATATCTTTTTAAGAATGCACAATTTTAATCCATTGTTTAAAATTATAATAAATATATTTCAATCTGTAGATTTGTAGTAATGATATTTTTAAATTTTAAACATTTTATATCAAAGGAACTTTTTTTTGTAATAAAATTGGTTTGTATTAACTTTTAATCATTATTTGTCATAAATAAAAAATATTAATTCCTTTCCATTGTTTGAAAATTATGAAGCATCTATTTAAAATCTATACTTGCTTTAAATTCGTTTTTTTTAATTTAGATGTAATACAATATGTTGAAACATCTAAGAACTTTATTCCTATATATACGTATATTTAATATTTACAAATATGTATCGAAAATATTTGTATTAACATGTCTTCGCTTGATTTGAAAATGAAAAGGCATTTTTTTTTAATCTTGAACGAAGTAATATCAAAATAATATTCCTTAAAGAAGATTCTGTTTATTCAACATCAGTAAGATATATTCAAAGCAACTTATAACATACTTTATGATACATATGGTAATATAATTCATTCAAGTACAGAAAATAAGTTTATGCTATAAAGTCTATCTGAAATAGTGTTGCTTGTTCGCAGGCAATATATTACTTTAGGTTTACTTTCAATTTGAAACTTCTGTTATTATTTTTACTTGAATTTCAATATCGTTTATTTTTAAAGTCTGGTACTAGAATTTCATTTATTTTTTTATTTTTAAATATAAACTGATTTGATTAAATTTTGATATTTCAAATATTCAAGTTTGAATAGTATATATGAAAATTTGATGCATAATTTATTATTATAAATTTAGTAAAATAGAAGGTTCGAAATCCTTTGATATCTTTCAGAATTACCTTTTAATTCCAAGTAAATCACAGTTCAAAGAAAATATTGTAAAATCTTCTCTGCACTTATCTTCACCCAATGTTTGTGTTATTCTAAATATTCTGCTGTTTCAACTAAGAGAAATAAAATAATAGAGAATGATAAAATATTCTTCAATAATATATGCATATCTTGTTTATAATAGTCTACAAATATTTATTTAAATCTGAAAATCTTTATTTGCTTATTTAAATAGAAATTGATTTGGAATTTGAATTTTAAAAGTTGTATGGCGTAAAATACATTTATGGTTTATTTAGAATTTGCAATTACTCCCCAACGAGTAAGCATTTGTTTTATCAGTATTTGTACACTGACCGGTTGACAACTTTGTAAAGTTTGGTTTTGTCGCTCTACTGTCATCATTTTTTTCACACTTTAGGCTACTTAGACTGGTACTTACAATTTAATGTGGTTTCCGAACCACTAACAAACACCATGCCACCGCCAGGATTCGAAACTGTAGCCTGTGGTACCAAAGGCCAGAGCGCTAGCCAATTACCCATCAGGCCACGACAACTTCATTAAGGGGAAAAACTGCTATATATCACAGAGAAAGTTTAAAATTCCCAATAACGTCCAGCGCCTATACAAAACAAGTTTGTCACAGCCAACTCCCAATGTAATGAATCCTTCAATGCAATGATTGAAAATGCGTATTATGATATGTAAAATGCAGGCCACTAGTACATTATAATTTAGCCATGAGTTGATTGAGATAGTCAATAATAAAAATAAGATTTGCTTTCAACATTTATTGGCAGTAATAATAAATACCATTCGGTTGAATAGAATGTATTAAAATTAGAATAGAATGCATTAAAATATTTCTGATTATAAATTATACTTTGAACCGTGCTTCCTCCTTACACCGGCAAGAGCGCCTTTTTTGTATTCAGGAGAAATCGTCGGGTTTCTACGTTCTCCCTCTAAAGGAAGTATATCGCAACTTGTGCTCCCGCAGAGAAATGTGTTTAATTTATAGTTTCTTACTCCGAGAGGAAAATATATTTAACTCAACCCTGTGTATTAGTTGGCCTACAGACTAACAACCGGAGAGGAAATATATTTCGCTCCCCCTGCACGTAGCTGAGTATCGTGTTTTTGACTTAGAAGTGAGATCCTTCCACGAAAGGAAAAGTGGATCCTTTAATTATATGTCTAGATATGTTAAATATTATATGTATCTAATTGTATGTGTGTGGTGTTTGTACGTGTGTAAATAAAGCTGCGAGTTCTCCAACCTGTACCACAAGTACCTCAACACACAACCACAGCCTCTTACAATCTGGTTGTCGATCTGCACACTACAACTTTACATATGCTTGCGTATTTTTGTCAGGGAGCTCCATGATTAACAAACAATCTGATTATAAAAAAAAATTGTGTTAAAATATAAAAACTATGAAATATTATTTTCAATTCGATTTAAATTTAGAATACATTACAAATTTGCTAAAAAAATTTAATAATATATGTATATATAACCAAAAAAAAATAATTTGCAAGCATTTTTTATCTAACTATTAAACTAAGGATAAAAATATGATTTATTGTAAAAATCAAAAATAAATAGTTATGATAAAGAAACATATCCATCACTATTTTTTTTCTTTCGAAGAATCGGCTGTTTATATGAAAGTCGTAAGAAGCTGCGAATATTTGTTTTTGTTTTATCTATGAGTTTTAATAATATCTGTTGATCTTGAGTTGTTAGTACAGAGATATTGTTTCCAGTGCTTAAGAGAAGTCGTTTACCTGATTACTTCAAATGGTTGGTCATCTAATGGATGGACATGAGATTATCGCGAACTAATGCTATTGAGGTCGAAAGAATATAGGATTAATTCCAACACGAAAATTCACTTTCAGGTTGAATACAAATCACAACTCTTTGCTATGACAGCTTTTTAGTACTTTCTTCGGAAAGATGGAGGAATACTACTGTACCTCAAATTTTAGATCATCTTTCAGCAACGGACATAAGAATATCTATTAGTACAGTACAAACACTTATTTACATTTAATTACTCTATGAAAGGCAACCCCCATCCTTCTGAACTGACAGAATTGCTCATTTAAGTTGGACAAGAGAGTACATTGCATGTATCAGACGGCAATGAACTTTTGTACTCTTCACAGACTAATCCAAGTTTAATGTGGATAGCGATTCAGGTCATATATACTGATCTGGAGAGATCAAAGTAAAAAAATACTAACCATCATTATTGAAAAGTACAGTTGTAGGGGAGATTGAATGACGGTCTGGGCTAGAATCTCTCTGGATGGTAATATTGATTCGCCCATGAGCTCCATAAAAAATGGGACTGATATATGGACGAGATGCTTGATCCATATGTCAAGTCTTATGTTAGTGCTATTGGCAATGAAATTTTTCTAATAAATGGTTATGATCAATTTGACCATGCTTGGTTTGTTGGTCATTATTTGGGTGATCAAGATTTGGAGCGAATTGAATAGCCAACACTATCTCTAGACTTTAATCGCATACAGCATATTGATGACTACTTTGGCAGACAAGTGGGGGGCTTTTAAGTTCTCTTCTAAAGCCATTAAATAAGATGGAATAAGGGTTGTTTCATGCAATTGTTTCCAATTCGAGTGTCAGACAGCTTCATTCACAGTATGGAAAGTTGATGTCATCAATGCATTACAACTACAGATGGGCACATTCCTTATTAAAACCCATTTATTTAAATTTTTCACAAAAAATCTGTCATTTATTTTTTCTCTCATAAGGCGCATTTTTAAAATGTAATTATTTATTTGAAAAATTATGCTTTTATGTTAAAAGGATAAATTAATAAATAACTGTTTAAAAGTACATTTCTTCCAAGTATTATGTTTTCTTGTTCGTTTAAATTGAATGGAGAAAATGCAATAAAAAAACAATTTCTCTTTTAAAAATAACTTGTAAAAAACAACTTGCCTTTTAAATTTTGGTGGCTACTAAAATAAAATGAAGTATTACTTGAATAAAGCCTGAAATACTTTAGTTAATTTATAAATATTACCAAATTTAATACAAATATAAAATTTTATTCAGACATTTGTGAATTTTAATGCCTATATTTTTTATGTTTTTGAATAGCAACTCAAATCTTATACCACATTTTAGGAATCCATTATTCCTAAATTACACATTGCATAACAATTATGAATTTAAAAGAATTGAGACTAACTGTAAAAGATGGAAATATTTTGGAATTGAAAAATTTTTGCATTCATCAGTAAGAACTATGAATAAATGCATGAAAAAAATGTATGAAAATTTCCTCTGTATTCATATCTTTGGAATTGATAAAATGAAAATTTTACTTCAAAATTTCTCATAGTGCATAGTAACCAAAGTAGGGGAAGTGAAAGAAAAAATTTCTATTTGACAGTAAGACTTTAATTTTTTAAATTTTGAGTGTATACCATTGGCTTTCATGTTGTTCTTGAATATAAACAATCTTTTATTCCAAGCAGTATATGCATAGACAAAATGACACCTGAAGTCTGTTCCCGACCTTTATTTCCGCAACCGTTGGTCGTAGACTTATACTTCCAGTTATAAAATTGTTTTAAATTTGATAAACATTCATATTATTATTTATATTATATTAAACAAAAATCTATGTTGGAGAAAGTAAAAATCTAACTTTTTTCTCAGTCCCTCGTTTCTACAGTTATATTTGGTAAATATTTACACTATTATAATATGAAACTAATAAACCCCTCTATTCATAATAAACTGTCCGTACTGATTATTACATACTATTTTTACTGACTTTTTCTTCAGATACGCGAGAATTATGTAAATTAGGTAGCTTCTTCTAAAAGGTGCATGTCGTGTTGGGTTCGAACATGATGGGACCCCTCCGCATAATGAATCGGTTGTCCGTGTGTGTTTAGCTAGAATTTCGTTTAACAGATAATCGAATATGATCTGCATCTTTGTTACATCAAGGAACAGGTCTATGTGATTGTGCCAATTTTTCTGGAATCTCTGTAATAGTCTTGCCCGTCACACCAATTGCAACAGCTAAATTCCAATTCATCCATGCTCAATATTGCCAAGCATTCATTTGCGTAATGCTAATAAACATTTTACGTAGTATTTCAGTAGATTCCCCCTTTTATGTATAATTTCAGCAGTATGATTGCCTAAAACTTGTAAGCACCACGCATGATGTTTGTTAAATGCATGAATCTTTGATTTACAATAATAGTTACGACTTTTTGAACAATTTTTATTTTTAGATATATTTATTCTAATATATATATATCTATAATATATATAAATATAATAGAATATATTTATTCTATTATTTATATTTATTCTACATAATTCGATGATGGTCTACAACTTTCTATTTGACATTTTTGTCAACTTGCAACATTTGAGTGTCAGATTTCAAAACATCCGTGTTTTGCCATTGTTTTGTTGCGATGTTATTCATATCATGGATTATATCTACTGAGATAGGAAGATGCTCTGTAAAAGCCGGGAACCGTTTAGTCTAAAGTGTGCACAATATGACCGTATTGTGACAAACCAAACCTTAAAGCCGGGAAATTCCCCTTTCACCTAAACGGGCGTTGTAGCCTGATTTGTTTCCAATTATTTTTAAATTATTTTTTATAAACAACCCTTCAATAATTCTGGCCAAAAAACTCTCAAACTTTGAAATTAAATATTTCGATTAGTTTTTGTCACAATGAATTAAAACTTTTTTTATCTTGCGCTGTGTCAGAATTAATAGTTTTTAAATATAACTATAGGGGTGTTAAACTTATAAAAGTTAGATTTTTTACTTTCTTCAATGTTGGTTTTAAAATCTAAAAGTGCCATACCATAACTGTTTACCTCATTCTTTGTAACAGAAATATGCCTACGACAAACGGTTGCAGAAATATAGGCATGGTACAGACTTCAGGTTACACCCTGTGTCTTTCTGTATCTATATATGTAGATATATAACTCATAATGGGTTAGGGGACTTTATTCCAGGCAAACAGAAAAAAAATTGAGCAGTAAAGAAAAATACTGAAAGAAATATTTTTGTATGATTATTTAGAAACTTTGACATATATTTAACATTTAAACTATTTGGATGTCTTAGGAAAAGTAAACAAATACATTTATACCTGA
Source organism: Caerostris extrusa (assembly GCA_021605095.1). Classification (NCBI taxonomy): domain Eukaryota; kingdom Metazoa; phylum Arthropoda; class Arachnida; order Araneae; family Araneidae; genus Caerostris; species Caerostris extrusa. The sequence goes on along the minus strand of BPLR01019009.1, from coordinate 4,293 downwards.
TAAGAAAACACTCAAATTCTTCATAAAAATCAATACGTAAGTGCTAAGATTTCCCAACACGCCCATTGGCAAGGGACCATTTGACTCTCTAATCAATGTGCCAAGAACAGTATTCTATAAAAGTTTTCTGTGATATTTTTGCAATCTGTATATGTCAGAAATAATGTCAAAAAGAGTATTAAGTAGAACATCATTCCTGATGAATAAAAACTAACACAAGAACGTGACAATAATTCGATTCATTGCTGAAGAAGTACTTTCTAGATACTTTTCAAAACCGAAGAGAATTTATGGCGGTTATCATAATCCATACAAATGTTTCGTCCTAACAAACGGCTTTCTAATATAACTTTCCATCTCAGTGTTTATGTTGAACAATTAATCATCCTGGAAAGCCCTACTATCATATAAAATCAAATATTGTTTGTGGCATTCTATGAAGAACATGAGATTTTTCATAGGAAACCAAAATAATCAAACCGATTCCTATACTTGTTGGAATGAGTTTAGCAATAGTAACGTGTAAACTGTGTAGTTATTGTGATAAATTATTCGATGCGATTAGATTTGAACTACACGATTAATGTTTTCCAGACAAATGTTCCTCGGAATTCTCTGAAAATCACTTTGCAATGTATTAGGTAGAAGTAGGGACAATCTGTTGAGAAAATTATAGCAATTTGGAAAAGTATTTGCCATAAATTTATTCCCAATCTTTAATACTTTATTAATTTGTTCTTACATTTAATCATCTGTTTTAACATCAATAAATGCATTCTAACATAGAATAATTTGTTTTGACTAATAAAATCTTTTAACATCTAATTACACAGCCAAAATTTCCATAATTTTTTAACTTCTTTATGCTGTTTTTAACAAAATTTTAATTTATTTTAAAACTAACAGTATGTATCGTATATTTGCAAATAGGATCTTTATTGCATATATTGAAGATGTTTAAATAAAACATCGAATTTTCAAAACACGAAAGTAAATCAAAGGTTCTTACGAGTGTTATCAATGCCTTTGTGATCAATGTTACCAATGCTTTTCAAAGAGCTAAATAAACCGATCAAGGATGTAGATATTTTCCAGATAACACTACATTCAGTTGCTAAACTGATTTGTGAGACATTTTCAACGTCATTATCTTTCATTCTTAGTTTTTTGTTCATTTGCTTTGTGTTAAGTAAAAACGGCGAGTACTGATTGTGTTAACAGTCCTTAATAACGTCTGTTATGTTTGTAGCGAGAATAAAGACCAAGAAAGATTAAAAAACGTAACGGAATTTGTGAGAAAAGCTTTGCCTACTTCGATGTAAAAGCTTTTCTTGAAGATTAATAAAAGTCTTAGGCGCCTTATAATGTATTTTTATATTTCTTTCGAAGATTTAAGGAAATTTTGTACGGAGAAAAAAATATTTCAGGTATTTCTACGGTATGCAGCATCTTATGGTACGCGATTTTGTAGTATGCTAAAACGTTAAACATTTGAATTGCGGATCTTTAAAAAAATATCACTCATCATTACACATAAAATTGAGAAATTTATGAAATTGAATCTTGTTTTCAGAACCTATGCAAAAAATTCTGCATTTATCAAAAACTAAGTTGAAAGAAGGTGTCTGTTTATTCTTACATAAGTTAATTAATGCAATGCCATAATTTTGAAACAAAAAAGTTATTTTGGACAGCATTTAAAGATGTTGTTTTTAAGTTTCTTATCTACCAGAAAGACTTTAATTAGGAAAACATAATTGAAATTATGTTAAAAATTCAAAGAACCCATCTGCAATGTGAATTTCCGAGATTCATTTTCTATATTCAAAAACTTTGATTTCTTCCTGAAAATCCAATGCACGAGTGAAGAAAAATTTGAGCATCTCTATCAATATATTAAAATGGAAGACGATACTGAGGTCATTGAAATGTAAACATGACGAGAGATTGCTGATGGTCCCTCTATCAAGAAAATCCAAAAATATCTCTTAAGAAAAACTGAACTTGCCTAAAAAAGATTAAGAAAATGCAAATCTTTGAATTAAGTTAAAAGCCAACTTTTTTCCAATTTTTATATTATATGTCAAAAAATTGAAATTCTAAGTATAAAGTTTCAATTTTATATAGGCACTTGACTTTAATGCGCTGGTTTTAGCATCAGAAATCTAAAAATTAATCAAAAAAAGTTTTTCAGATGAAAAGATGCAAAAGGGTAATTGTAAAAAAGCATTTAAGAAAACATAGGGGAAATATCTAAATTATGAAAAAGGTTTTCATAAATATTTTTTTGGTTGGCTTCTAAAATTTATTCGAACATCAAAACTTTTTATTAATTTTTATTATAGCTTATGTTACTATACGGATCAGCTCAATTAATATATTAATTAAAAACTGAATATTTTTGAGTGAGGAAACAATTTAACATGGGAATAAATATTATCATTATGTGCATTCATTTAATTTTATTTTAAATAATTCACGATGAATAATGATGTATTTCTGCAATTTTAAATAGTCGCCCTTTAATGAAATATGTTTTTCTACTTATTTCAGCCAAACAAATTACTTTTCGTATTTGGTGACCTAATTTTTGAAATCAATAAAATTCAAAATAAATTATTTTTCTTTTTTTTTGGTACTGAAACATTTTTAATGAGCGTTTTAATTCAGTAAAAAAAAAAGAATTAAAAATTCAAAAATACTTCATCTCATTTTAAAATAATTCTATATATTTAATACATTTTTAAGCAATTGTCTTAAAAATGCATTTTTAGTTTTACTTCTGATTAAAAATCTCATAAAATAAAGTATGCAGTCAGGATTAAAAAGAAGTAAAGTGTTGTTTTAAATGACGTACAATTGGACACATGTGTTCCTAATCATAATTTCAGTTTGAAAAGTCCCTTTTTAATTGAAATACATAAGGGAAAAGAAAAAAATTCTTACCCAAATTGAATGATAAATATTTTTACAAAGACATATACATAGTTAACTATTAGTTAAACGGGAAACATTTCCAAAAGAGCCCGCACGTTTCTTATTAAAAACATGTTCATAAAATCTAAATTTAGTTAATATAAATTGAAAAGCAGAACACACTTCATCATTCATTCTCTCAATTTTTTTTTTGCATTTTAAGTCAAGACTAAGAAATTTAATCAAAACTAAAAACACTGTCATCCAGATGTTTTAGATTAATGATCACAAGAAAGATTTAAAACAATCCATAAAATTCTTTCGTCTCCAAAACCGTTACAAAAAATTTTTTATTTTATTATTTTTTACGAAGCTTTTGGCAACGTAGATTAAAAATGTAATCCAATTAAATGAAGTGAAATGATTCTTCTTTTTCGTAAACTGTGACTGGATTTTTTTATTAAATAGAATTGATGGAAAGCGAAACATTTAAAAATCATTCCAATCTTTCTTTTTCTATTTTTAAAGAAACGTTTCTAAAAATTCAAGAGAAAAAAAACCAAGTTAAACTTATTAGAATTTCAATAATTAAGAATAATACATTCTAGTGCGACGATGCATTTTTCGACTCATTCTGTAAATATTAACAAAATTGTTCTGTATTAAAAATGCAAAAGTTTCAAACTTCATTTAGTTCTTTTTTTCTAGTTTAGTATTTCAATTGCTCACCCTGTTCATTTCAATTTATATTTAAAAATGGCAATCATGAACATTTTCGATAAAGTCATTCTATGAATTTTTATTTTAATTTGATTAAGAGTGAGATAGAAAGAAATTCCTGAAAAACTGCTTACAAAATTCTGAATTATTTAAGAATGCTTTAATTCTTATTTAAAAATACTTGCACATTTAACTATTCCATAATTTTATGGAATGGTATTTTTTAAACATTTTTTGAAAGGTTCTTGTTGATGATTTTTAGCAGAACTATTACTGCATATCTCCATCGCTGTAATGAACTGCACTTGTAAATCAAATTTAATTTTTTTTCATTTTTTTGTAAGTAATAAATCAACCAGAGTTCTGTATATATGTATATAGTGCTTCTAAATAGAAATTAACGTGTTTCTATGAACTTAAAAGTGTCCCTCTTCATGAAGCTGTTATCGGTCTAGTATAGGCAGACGTCATAAGTTTAGTTTTCCACTTCAGTTTGTCTTTGTGCATTACGACTCGCCGATGTCAAGTATAAATAACTTTGACACAAATGCTACATTTTTAAAATATGATGATATTTTCTTCATCATATTTCTTCTCAATTGTTGCTGCCATTATTAATAATTAAAAATATCGTTGTAAAGGGGGCGTCATTGATTT